>JAQGAH010000069.1:0-96961 GCA_034696885.1 Lepidocyrtus paradoxus
CAAGCATCAAGCCTGTAGCTATTACCATTTTCAAGCATCGAGCATCAAGCATAAAAAATTGCCAATGCAACCCTCTGGTGTACATGTTACTTATTGTTTCTTTTCTTATATAAATACAGGCACGTTTCATCCGGACAATCCGCAAAGTGTTGCGTCAGCCCTCCACATCAAAGGATTGAAACTGAAGAATAAAGAAGATATTCCGAACTTGAATGATTTTGAGATGGAAATCTATAAATTTTATGGTCGATTCTGCCGAACCAAGGCTTTGAAGGCAACTGTGGAAAGAAAGTACATTCCTGATGCAAAAACTTTGGCTCAATGGACAGTTGTGAGCAGATTGATTGCAACCCCAATGGATGAGATTGAAAATGAGGATGTGCCCTTCAAACGGAAGTGGAGGGTGTTACAAACAGATAGCGGCTGGGTAGGAAAAGAAACCAACACAAAGCGAAAGAGGAATGGAGTTGGACGGAACGGAAATCTTCTAATGGAAAACAAACGTGGTAAGAAACGAGGACCCAAGCCAAAATCTCAAAGACCCCTTCTTCAAAAGAAAATTCGGAAGACCTCAAAAACACCAGGTCCAAAGCCAGAAACTCAGGACAAACCTCTTCTGAAAAAGAAAATTCGGAAGACCTCAGAAAAACGAGGTGCAAAAAAGTCGACGACTTTGATTCAATCAAATCCTGATGGCTATTTACTGATTCCACCTGAAATGGCTATGAAAAAGATTGAGACAAAACGGATTTCGCGGAAGCAAAAGGAGGAGGATGCTGACCCAGAGTATGATGCAGGACCTGTGAAGAACGAAAATGCAAGTGAGATGCCTGATGATTTTACAACTTGTGAGGTCCGACGCAGCTCTAGGGCAAAAAGTTATGTTCCGCAATACGATTATAACAAAGAAGAAGAAGATCTTTAATCTTGTATTCCAAAATATTTCTAGAAGTAAAATTATAAGTGATAATTTATGAAGCAGACCGGTTAGTCAACTTCAAAATCTATTTATTAGGGTGAATAGGATATAAGGAATATGATTCTTGTTTAATCTATAAAAATTCTTTCTAAATTCTTTCTATTGTTAACTAATATATCATGAATAACTTAATTTTATGACATTGATGATTTGGATTATATGCTGGAGTAAAATTGGTTTCTTTTGTATTATGTCTTCCTTTGCACAACTTTTGATTAACCTAAACCATGCACTTTTTTATTTGCACTGCATTGTTTTTAATTGGTATGTATTAGTAACTATATTTCCTTAGTATGTGGGACAATAAATAAAGCGTTGAAATTGTAAGCTCTGTCATCGTGAAAGTTATTTATGCATGAAAAGAAAAAATTCTACAGTAAAATTACTTGTTATTCAATGTTTTATTAATAAAATTACACAATCAGAATTATCATTGACACTGATTTACAAATATACGTAAATACCTAGGTAGACAAGTTACATGTTTTAATGAATAATTTTACAATTTTGTAAAGTAGGTAAATACTTAGGTAAAAATAGTGGAATTCAAAAGCTTCCAACCTAGTTTAGTTTATAGTGTTAGCTTCATCGTATATGAATCCCAAAAAAAATCAATTAAATTACAGCCACCTTGCGCATTATCCCCTTTAAACCTTTTTCTGAATATAAATCTTTACATCTACATAATGCGAAGTGAGTTACGTACTGATAACAAAACAACATAATTTATACATATTTAAACTATATCTTCTACTTTGGAACGGAGTTGAACAACATACTTTGCCAATACCTGATTGAAAATTGCTACTTCCGTGCACTTGCTAGCATGGTTGATTACGAACCAATCACTGTACGATTGGCCAACGATCAGGTTAATATCTTCCAATGGTGTCAATGGTGAAATCCAGCTTAAAACAGTTGCACGAAGTCGCTTGGATAACATCAACAAAATTTGAAAGCCTACTTCCACTGCTCCAGCTATAACCAAAATCACAAAGTAGCACCTGAAACAAGGGAAAAAAGATCTCTGAATAAATAAAGCGTTCACTTAACAGTCGTTATCCATTAGAAAAAAAAGTTGACAAACGTTTTGTTATCATTACTTACCAAAAGAAGACTGCAGCCCGTTCATTAACGACATTCAACGGAAGCACGCACAGGAGATCATGTGATACAATGTCACCGCTAGGTCCGAAAACATCGATGATGCATTTGCCCAGGAGAGGAAATGCCTTTGCAAGACCGTCAGTCCTTTCAACTGGTGGAAGTCGGAGGTACGACAAGCTTGACCATCCATATATTGACAATTGGTGACCACTCATTAGGTCCCACATAGACAGCAAGACGGAGGCTACAACAATATTCATCAATTCACATAGGAAAAACCCCAAAGCATACAGGCGATGATATCCAAGATGTGAAACGAGGTAGTCTGCAAGGTTGGCTTCTTCCTGCTCGATTTCCGCATCACGAATGAATTGAGTCAGGTTCAGTCGATTAGCGAGTGTTTTCATTCGTCCTGCTTCAATAAATCGCCATGTTTGGCGAGGAACGTGGAGCATGATCAACATCACGACGATGTAGAAGTACATCCATTTGTAGTAGTCGTGATAAAAGACTTCGTCCTGCTCGTTGGCTATACGGCGGATTCCAGGAAATATATCTTCATCTGTGTATTAAAGTAATAAAAAAATAAAGTACTAATTAGCATTATCAAGTTAGTTTTAATTTGATCCAATTTCAAATGAATGATGTAATGGAGTAATATGGAATGCGACTTTCGTTAGTTCTGTTACCTAAATCGTCCTTCCCAGTTAGTGTGTAGGTTCCATGTACCCAGCAAAAGTCGTTGATCCCTTTCTGATTTTTAGTAATAAGACCCAACTTCTTAGAAGACCCCATACAGTAAATTGGGCTCTCATACTGCACGAACATGTAGCACATGGAGTAGAGAATGACCACCCAAGTACTCAGCTTGTAGTGAAGCCGGAACACGGCAGAATCAGTTTTGTATTTTTCAGGCTTGAATGCTGACAGGATGAACTCCTTGCTACACTGGTCAACCACTTGGAACCCCATTCTGAAGTCGGAGGATGGTACACGGATACAAAGTCTACCTGTTATAATTGATAATTAAACTGAATAATCAAAGTTAAATTAGTCAATCATTGATCATACACATCTACAAATAATAATCACAACATTTAAGAACTTCCGATGTCCAATCAAAACAATCCGATCAAAAATGAATAAAGAAAGAAGGCAATCAAAAACTTCACCTACTACCAATTCCGCGCACAATAATTACTAATTACTTCAGTATTTTAATCTTTATTTATTCGTATCTTATTACCTGGTGCCTGATAAGAAAAATTATCGATCAGTGATCACTGAATGACGGTAGAGGTGATTATGAGGAGGTTTTAAACAAAATTTCTCAATCCAAACTTTTTGTTTTCAATAATACCGATTTCCTGGGCTCTTCCCTCTTCAGGATTCCAAATGGGTAAATTCAAGTTGAGCCAAAACATCATCATATGCAGACCACCACAGATAAAAAACTTTTAAGGAACGTCTCAAGACTTTTTGAACGACTTTGAAATTATGAATGAAAAGAAAAGATATGCTCTAGTGGACTTTCAAGCCTTTAACGTTCTCGAATGACTACTTAAGTTACTTAAACGTTAAGTACCATTTGACAGGAACAACCAAAGTGACCGAAGCAAAGATCAAATAAAAAACCGACCGTTTTATTCCCGTCTTTACATGAGGGGTTTTCTTTAGGACTTCGTTACTTTTGTCTATTATTCACTCTTCACTGCTTCATTTGATTTGGAGTTGCATCACTTTGTTCAAATAAATATTGAAATTAGCAATACTGGTATCATCAGATCATGCAAATCAGACTTTAGCTGTATAATGGTCAAGCAGCGTGTAAGAACGTGTTTCACTCTGAGCATATCCGAACTGCGAATGTCAAAACATATCTTTATCACAATGCCCCAACAAGAGTACCAGACGCTATTGATAAAATGATAATGATAATTCTAACTTGCTTCGATGGCTATTTGTAGGATCATAAATATTCTGCAGATCATTGATAACGATGAAATACCGGGATTGAAACTATTTACAGAATCAGAAAGTAAACTGGGAGAGATCGGTAATATTGACCTTGGAATGACTATATTTTCTCTAGAAGCTAGCCAATGGAAGTAGCATATAGCAAAGGCAATAACGAGCATTTGAAATACACAGTTACTAATATTCTCACAATTCGGTTTTATTAATCATTTCTTTTTTAACAAAATAAGAAAACAAAATCTATTGTAAAATATTAATTAATATGAACGTTATGATGAACATGAATACCTACGTTCTAACATTAGGTCTTTTACATAATAATAATGCATGTATAACACCATGCAATATATTTGCTGACAGTAAAAGCAGAAGCCATCAAGGATATATTATGGGTAGGTGTAGGTTGGTAGTAGGTACATACTTTATAGTTACTTTAGTATTGATCCTTTATTTATCGACTTTCGACTTTAGTCACCGAGTTTTTCCCCCTTGTTGTCTGCTTTACTTCTGTCTATTTTCCACAACTTCCTGTTTTGTCCCAGAAGGACATATAAAAATACATATCATATTAGAGACATGTTATTATTCCACAACATGAAATATAGTACATATTCGGACCGACGTTTATCATAGATTTTATCTTTTATGTATGTATTTATGTACTAATGAATCTGAATTTTAAAAAAAATTATACACATTTAATTAATTCATGTTGACGCCTTCCATAAGCTCTATCCTTCAGTAGCTCTACTCACCATTAAAAGCATAATCGAAATAAGCTGGAGCTTTGTTAATGGGCTCAGTTCTGGAGTCATGGACAAAGAAATCTTGTTGTCTTCAACGTTTACTCTGGCAATCGTAGTAGGGGTTTCAGTGTCGGGTGAGCCTTCTGGCATAGGTAAATTAATCTAAAACATAGCCCAAATTCAATTATAGTGCGTAGGATAATGCCATATTATTATTGTAATCTGTATTTATATGAGCTTACAAAAACGTCACATTTATTTTCATTGGTGTTTTGCTTTCTGGAAATCTGGAACAGTGAGCCCCCTTTCTCATCCCTGTCCAGAACATCGTAAGAATAGGTTGATGACCGTGTATCCTTCATGACATTTATGCGTCCGAGAACCTGCTCTTTGTCTGAGAGTAACTCACAAGTTAGCTGGGTGATGCACGCATGGCAAAATGATAATTAGATTTAATATATGTAATCATGTACTCGCACACATTCCAGCGTTTAACTAAATGTTGGAGCTAAATGAACGTCTTATATTTAGACAGCATTTATTAGATTAGAAAAGTTTACCAATGTTTCCAGATTATCATCAATTTTATCAGCGCCAGAAGAGCTGCTCCTCTCATTGTCTTGATATCTCTTTATAGTTATCCGAAAAAGACTATTGTTAACATTTGTCGTCTGTTCCTCTGTCTGTCGACGTCCATTCTTAGGTGGTTCAGTTGCAACTAGTTCGATATGGCTGTTGATTTCATTTTCCGTGTCTCCTTCAACCACGACTTGCCCAACAATCTGGGCAACAACTGTACCAAAATGATTGTTCAAGTTGTATTTGAATAACTCTGAAAGGGAAATGGAAGTGAATGTATAATTAGTTTAAAAAAAAAAGGTTTTTTATATGACTCTCAAAATAATGTTTTGAAGAAATGTGTTCAATATTTTAACTTACGTGAATTTGAAGTTGATTTTGAATCCAATTTTAGGAAATGAAGTCGCTTAAATGTCTGCGGTAAGTCGGTATTTTCCATCATCAGAATCAACGCATTTCCACCGGAATGTTCACAGCTACTTAAAGCACAAATTCATATCAAGCCAAAAACACAACTGGATTAAAATACCGATTCCCAATTCTGCATGAAAACATTGAGAACCATTTTCGTTATCACTTTTGGGATCCCAAAGCAATCACTGTAAATTACTACTATTTGTCGTAATATAAACATATTTTCCTGCTCAACTTTTAACATGCAGCATATACCATGTCAGTCCAGGCAGCCTCAATGCCATTGCTTATCATCCACAATCGCACAGATTAGATAACATCTTGTTTACACCTTTTTAGTTTCAGAGGATGACATAATACAGGATTTCCTTTGCAGAAAACCGCAAAATATGGTTGTTTCCTCTGATGGCAGTTGTAAGATACCTACCTCCATCATCTAACTTTACCTGCATACGTCATGTCATTGCCAATTCCAAAATGTATAGACAAATATAGTCCAACAAATATAACGACAGCATGAAATCGTCGTATATTGCTCCACAGTTAGAAATTACACGCTTCCAACAAAGTATAAAAAGTAAATTAGGGTTCCATTTTTTTGGCGTGAGAACGGTTAAATAATAATGCCTAACCTATGAACTACACAGCGTAATAAAATCTAAATAAATAATCTTTAATTGGTTCATTACTCCCTAATATAAATTACCATGCATTGGAGCGGCTGCAGAGTGCAGACTCAAATCACCACATGGATAGGGACATTTGTTTTTATCATTTCGTTGGCATAAAAAAGGATGAAATATTCTGAAAATAGTATAGTAGACCTCTGGACCACGAGCTGGATATCGAGGTCGAACCCAGAACTCGGTGCGGTGGTGTAAATTTAGTTCATAGTTGATTGCCCAATCTGTTGACCGATTTGTTACGGGAGTTGAAATCAAAATGGAGTCCATAACAAGGCAAAAGCACCTTTTGTTTTCTATCCTTATCATAACGGTTCCGGTATGAATTCCCCTTGATCTACATCTTTAATGCGATGACTGTTGACTGCTGATAATTTGTTCCATGGTCTAATTAACAACTATTTAATTTCATTTTGGTGAAGATAATCTGCCTGGGTTTACCTGCGCTGGAGCAGGAGTATAATCTAGAAGCTTATCATAAGGATGGGGATACTCATGTAAGACTGACAATGCGTTTCAAATAGTTTTGAGGAGTTACTAAATAAACTTGTTGTTTGCAGACATTAGTTTTAAAGATTCGGCCAAATACAAAGAACTACCGTCAAGCTCGACAAGAAGATGAGGATGACGATGATTCTACATCTCCCTCAGTTCCTGCAACCACTCCATGGATTCCCGCAGTAATTCCAGGATTGACCAAAATTTTCCAAGGAATTATCACTGGAAATTTGAACGATATCTTTCATGGCTCCTCATCCTTTGCTCCTCAGAACGTAAGTTATGCCATTGATTCAGTGTATAACCAAGTAGTGGGCATTGCCCCACCCGTAACAACAGCTCCAACTACCAGGCGACCTCCTCCTGATGAGCAAGAAGCCGCTCCACCTCAGCCTCAATCTCAGCCTATATCACAGCCTGCACCTGTCCAACCTCCGCTGGGATCCCAGCCACCACGACCTCAGTCTGCACCAGTTGCAGCAGAACCTTCTCCAGCAGCACAGCCTTCTTCGGCGGCATCGTCAGCAGCATCTTCGCCAATTTCCGCTGGACAACCGTTAAGTCAAGGTTCTGTTGTGATCACCACCACCACAGCCAAAGCTGCATCCAACGAAGATGATGAAGATGAAGACAGTGCTGTGAGATTTGGATTCGCTAGGAGGAATAGAGAAATAATCATTCCTAATGACAGACAATAATATATTTTTAGATTAAGTACTCCATATGAGTTAATTAATTAATACTTGCTAGTTAAAAAACCAAATATATATATATATATATATAATTTGCATTGCATTAATTTCAAAGTAAAAAATGTAAGTAATGGAGGTCTAAAGTTTGAAAGACGTAATAAATTTCAGAAAATGATAATATCCACGCGTTCATAATTTTGCTACAAACTTCCCACAAATACCATAAATATTTATGCCGTACGTAAAACATACAAACAACTAGGTGGGCATTGCTGCTCGATTAATTCAGCAGGTGTACCAATCCCTTCATGAAAACCCATAATGGGTTATTTATGCTTATTTCCGGGGGTAATAACTGGCCACGTAGTCAGATTCCAGTGCATACGGTACTCAACCAGAAAATTCGGTCTTCTCCCATCTTAATTCACATTCTTCTATGAAGACTATGAACAACTCAGATAAATAGATTGGCTTGTTATACCGGTACTTTACAACATGACGGAGACCAACATGATGGAGCTATTATCTGAATGTAATCGGAATCACTGCCATCAGTTTCTCATTATAACTTTGGGAAAGATTACATGAAAAGGTATTGGGTCAAGCTCTGTGTTGGTGGTCGTAATTTACCATTGTACGAGTAACTAGTCAAAGCAATTAAGTAAATGACATATTCGAAAATTTAAAAGATCAAAATGAAATCTTACGTTGTTCTTCTGTGTGCCGCCACTATTTTCGGTCTGACGGTAGGTTGTCTAGAAATCTTTCAATCTTACTCACTGTTCCATTAGCGTGAGCGGATGAATTTACTTGTAAAAAATCCAGGTCATTTTAGACATTATGTCATCAATCAGTTATTACTTAATTTGCCATATTAAAATTTTCTGTAGACCATCACGTTAGACGCCAGAAGGGTCCCTTCCTATTTGCACGCAGACATTGTAATGGATGAAGCCTCTGCAGATTTCAATTCCACAGATGGCGATGATGCAGAACATCACGTAATCATTACATTACAACAAAAACTCATGGCTTGTTCTCTAACACTATTACTTATTATTATTATTGACTTACTACATATTTAAACCGTCCAGGCCGTTCCCATTCCAAGGCAAGACGAGGAAGTAGAGCGACCCTACGAGTACGTACCACGAGTGTTTCATTCCCTCCGTAAGATCATTAAAGGGGTTCTGAACGGAAGTATACACGAAATTTTTCACGGATCATTTAGTTTCGCCCCAAGGGAAATTAGCAATGAAATCATCGGGGTCTATAACCAAGTTGTTGGGCTACCAGATCCAACTACGCCCGGATACAACGCAACGTTGGAAAAACTATTGGAAGAAGAAGGGCTATTTGAAGAGGAGGAAGAGGAAGCTTTTAAAGTAAAATAAGCTCTTTTAAACCAATCTATGTAAAACTATTTATTTACAAATTGTCATAATTGTATATACATAAATATACCCTATCTATTTATTAAATTACTACTAAAAACAAAACATTTTCGAAGTTACGTGTACTAGTTAATGATATGATTAGAATATTCATCCATAAAATTCCAAATCAATAAAGTGTTCTAATTAGCATCAAAGATGTAGTCCATTTGTAGACAGATATTGATTCGGTGGGGTTTCATTAGGTCGGGTTCCTGTTTGCAGAAGGTCCTGGATATAAATAAAAATTAAGTCATTAGGACATTTGTCTAATAAAAACACGATTTTCAAACTGGGATTTTAATTGACATGATTGACATAAAACTTTGTTATTTACCATAGCTAATACTGCTGAGATGAGAGTTGCCTTTTCAATTGTCCTCATGCTGGGTTCCGTACTAAGGATAAAATTTAGTCCAGATTTCATTAATATAGTTGCAACGCTCCCGATCTTATTGCTCACATCGTACTCAACCGCTGTCACGTTTTGCGTTTTCTGTTTCGATGGATCAGAGGTGAAAGCTGTATTTCCTTCAATGTTAAATATCTCAAACGAAGGTGGCCCAAGTAAACCCCCGTATTTTTCTATATGAGCAATTCTTTTCTTTGGCTGGATAATGATAGTGGCTTCCTACAATAGAATTACATCACATTCAAAATTGCGCTAGGCAGTTGGGAACTAGAAATCGATGCTGACACGCTATTATTATCTCAATTTGATATTTCATGCAGAGCAACTTTCTCAGTGACGCTCTTACCGATCCTTCCGACGTATTATTTGTTGGCTCTACAACAATTCCAAATAATTTGACGTTTCTCCTATTTCTCACTGCAATGCTCTTCTTGCCCTTTCTCTTCGAAAACAATGAGCGCGAGCCCCCATGTACCTTCAAAATAACATTTCTTCGATGGTCCATAATCTCATGGGTAACAGTACTGCTAAAGCAGTCAGTCTCCATTTTACGTTGTATTATGAACACGTTGAAATTAGTCAACACATCCAGTTTTTCAAGGAGATGTGTATCTGCAAGATTGATTAATTTTAATCCTTAATTAATTTATAACGGATGACGGAAAGTTATATAATTTACAGTGAAATGTAATGAACAAAATTGAACTTTACCCTCATCCCCAATAAATAGTGATCCTGGATTAGGGTGATTATATGACATTCCTACTGGAGAAGCTAGGCCACATGGACTATCTCTGGCTGAAAAACTGCAAAGCGCTAAGCGCTGGTGTTAAGCTCTACTCAAACTAGTATTTTAAAACTGCACATTGTTGAAGAAAGTACTTTAGGATTGTTAGTCGAGGTTTGCTATTCTGAATAGCCTATATAGTTTGGAGACTAGTTTCCTATTTCGTCATTCCTTTGGAAAGCCATTAATGGGATCGCATAGTAAGACATCAATTTATTGGTGGTCCATACGTAGTGTATTAGTTATGCATGATTCATAAAATTCAACATACTCTGTAATTTTGGTGATGACTTGAGCAAAGTAAAAACCGCAATCATATATAAATACCTATATGCTGCAAAAAACCACAAAAATAAAAATGACGCTAAGCTTTTTTAGAATGCATATACAGCCGTTTCATAAATAGACCTAACATAAGCAATATTATTAATTGCACTGTTGATAAACAATTCCTCTTTTTCATGTCCTTTTACATTACTTGCTTATTTATTATCTTTACTGGTGACCAGAGCAATTATTTGCGAATAGTGTGTTTGGAATGATATAGATGACATTAGTGACCGCATTTTTCAGAGAAAAGAAACAGCAAATACATACATGGGACATTCTGGATGCCAATATATAAGTCATACCATACGTAGCATTCCTAGAACCTCTAATGGAATGGATGTACTCAACAAAGTATTATTAGTGAATTTAGCGTCATACAAACCTGACGCCCATAAACTACTCAATAACGTCGCAAACAATAAATTCCCCAAAGAAAATTTTTACAAAACATTCCGCTCGGTTTATTTTCCTCTGTGATTTACATCAGCGACTAATTAAGTACATGAAAAGCACGGTGAAGGAAATTAACAAGGCTTTCACAGTAGGTGGGCATGATGTGTATATTTTGAGGATAAATTTGGCTTCCTCCAGCCTAACCATTGTGGCTACTAACATGGTCAGATCGTCTTGGTTGAAAGAGTATATCTACAAACAGTAGTGTCAGTCAGCCCAGTCAATCAAGGAGGTCGACAGCAACTCTCGTGAATTTTTTAAACTGCACTAATTGCCTTCTATTAATAGTAGTAATTACCTGAAACTCATACCCTCCTGATATGCGGTTAAAACGTTGAGCAAGAAAAATAGTCTCCCCGTCACTATTCTTGATTTCGTAGGCATCTGTCCAATCATCCTTAACTAAGACGAGGCCTATTAATCCTTTGACGCAGAATACTTGTGCTCCCTACAAAAAAAAGTTCATAAAAAGATAAAAATAGCCCAAAGTGAAAGTTTTTATTGGATAGCCTGCAACCGAGTATGTTAAGAGAAAGTTATAATAGGTCAGTAGTTACTTCTAGCATTTCATTTTGATCTGCTTCTCGAGTTCTTTTTATTGGTACAACTCCTAAAATTTGCCGCTGAATATTCGGAGAAATATCGAAAATGTCTAATGGACCGTCTTCCAACCCATTTGACTTTCGCTTTGGCTTTGTCATTTGTTGAATTACAAGTTTGAAATCTGAAATCTCCCCCCTGAATGTCAGATCACAGTAAAAGCCAAATCCTCCGTGAGGTTCTTGGAATAAGACAAAGAGCATAAAATATGTTTCAGTTACTGGAAATTAGTGATTCTATCAACTTAAGTAATCCGCTTTACGCTAATGAGAATTTCATTATATCATGTCAGCACGTGGCTTAAGTATGCAGCTTACTGTCGCATTTTCTGAGAAATATAAAGCTCGTTGCTGTTAAAAGATGGTTCAGGTATAGACCATCGTCAATTTCATTTGGTTGTTCAAGGGCAATCCCTTTACTCAGTCTGTGATCGATCGATCTCAGTCTTCCAAGTTGTGAATCTGCAAGCAAATGGTTGAAATTGGAAAATAAAAAAAGTACAGTTTACGGGATACGTAAGCGCATTTAATTCCTTACCTGCATATGAATCTTTCAAAGGATACGACGATTTTCTGGGTTGCTGATGGAAGTTTATTTTTACTCCATGTTTAGGAAACTCATTAAGTCTTTTTTCAACATCTTGCTTTCCACTGCCCATGATTAAATTTAAGAAATCAAACTGCTTCATCTTCTTCAAGAAATAATTCATTGTCCCAATAACAAGATTTGCAGTCCAGTTAACTATCGCATCAGTTAGGAAAAGCTTAACCTTGTACACTTGTTTAGAAAATGGGTTTGGATAATTGGGATTATATGAGGTAAAGGCTGATACAGTGTAGCGAGTTAACGATTAGCAACATCAGCCTCAACTTCAACTAAAGATATGATGACGATGTTAACACTTGAATCTGTGAATTATAACGTTTGTAGCAAACTACTTAACTATATCGAGAAACTTTTCTCATTAGGTAAACACCCTCCTTTGCACACACTTTGAGCAACGCACTCCCATGCAAATATGTCGTTCTGTACTTCCCTCCATCAGCAATTATCCTCAAACTATTTTTTTATCGTTAATCACTTTTCCTTCCTTCCTTTGCCTATAGAAGGGAAAATGTGTATTGGAATTGCAATCTTTTATCCAATCTTACAAATATCCAGTTACTGGTACTGCCTACTGAAGAACGCTAATTGATGAATAATTTACAGGAGCTCCAGTACACTATCACAACAACAACATCCACATACTTTCAAAAGATAAATATTTCCAAAATTATAGTAATTGGTTCACATTTATTTCAATAACCTCTTTGGTAAAAAAAGCAGAAAACTATTCTTAAATGTCGATATGTGAGATCCCAAGATTTGAATAGAACGATATTTAATATGGTTATGATGACGATGAGCTATTATATGCAGTGCACTTTGAGCTAGAAACAAGAGGACCACGTATTTTTTCTCAAGATGCGTCCACTTGAATAATCCAAAAAGTTTCAATATCCTGACTAGCAAACTCGAGTGTGTTTACCTGTTTAATTTACTTAAAGCTTGCGTACCTTGCATGTGGATATCGTTTGCGTTGGTCTCAACTTGTCGTAATCGTCAACTTGAGATATATTTACCATGAAAAGTGTTAAAAAATTGGCGACCGCTCTTGAATTGGTGAGTGAAAGGTTCATTATTTTGAAAGAGGGATAGGGAATAAAACTTCCCCTCAAAGTTTTGCAAACGTCACTCCATTCATCTAACGGTGGTGGTGACAAAATACAATGGTGCTGTGCGGTGGATGGGTTGGATGGTCAATTTTTAACAAGAATAGAATTGAAAAACTTAAAAGGGAAAACTACCAACCCGTATACCTAGTCTAATAGTATTTAATGCCATATTTTTACTTAGTCTTTTGTCGCAAAAAAAGGAAGGAGAACAGGTAAGGAGACATGCAAGCCAAGTAAGAAAAGGATGTACGATGATGATGACAGGTGAAAAGGAATATTTTCCTCGGAAAATTGACAAATAGGACTCTTAGCAAACATAGATTATAAATTATGACGGACTTCCCCTTGTGTAGGCATGCTTCCCTTGTACATACTTACTGCACACATGTCCATGTCATGCCTTTTAATAGTACGTGAGATGTAGAGATAAAGAGAAAAAATTGTATCGATATTTGATAATGACATTGGATGGATTTGCTAAAAAGAAGTTTACTCGTTCCTTCGTGTGAATAGACAATTACTGGAGGAGATGAGCGTAACAACCCTCAATAGCTTTTTATGCTCGAGGAAATAACTTTCTCAGAGAATATTACAAACGTTCAAAAGGATTTTATTGCCAGCTATGGAGTAATTCAACATCGCACCGCAACGTAATGCATATACAAACACTTCACCAGACACCTTGTTTGGTCAAGTTGAAGGTTTCTGGATAATAACAACCAAGAAGTGTTTTTTTCATTGTCAGTGTAATTTTTCATTTCTTTTGAGGCTTTTGTGGTGTGTTCCACAAACTTAGTGGGGTGAGGGAGATAGGCTACCACACAGTCTGGAATTAAAGTAGTACTAGTATGAACCGAGTAAGTTGAGCGCAGACGACAGGCAATAACAATAAAATTCGGTTAATCACACGAAGATAACGGCATGGGTGATGCTATAGTCATTCTAGATTCAATTTTTCGCTTGAGTTGCCAATCTTAAGTATAGTCCACTCTCCTCCACAGGAACATAATTATCTTGTAATGTTTTTAACAAGTCACCGTTTCATTTGGCTAGCATATTATTTAATTCAGTTTCTCTGAACAGTAATTTGGCAAGCGTAATATCAATTGCAATTTACCAATCTATACGTTAGTTAAGTCTTAGAATGGACAAATGAAAAATTACGACGTATAACATAGCTCAATTTTCTTAATTATTTATTTAAATTCATTGTAAATATACCATGTATTTCTTAAAGCTAATTAATTTACTGATCAGATTATATGTTTTAATGGATTTATATAAAATATTGGCTGTGTAACAAATAGAAATAATTACATTTGGTCAGGTTTCATAACAGGTTCTTTCCACCGTCCCTGTCCCGGTCACCTCCCCATGCTTGTCTTCTGCTCCCACCCATGCCTGTCCGAACCGACGATTTTTTGGATCCTGTTAGAATTTCATTTACATGTCTTGTATTATGTTCATTATTCTTATATGGCTACCTATAAAGTACATTGTTAGTAGGGAAATACAAATAGGCACTGGTATTTTTATGAGATGTGATATCAAATTTAATATTTCTTACCAGAAAAGTCAAAAAGATGAACGGCTGTCCCATGTGAGCCATCTGCCGCCTGTTTCAAGCTCATCCTATTTTGCCCACCATTATTCGACACTTTGTTCAATTTAAAGGGATTTGATCCTCCTCCGTTTTGCTTGCTGATCAAAACCCCCATATCCACTCTTAACTTACAATTTTAGGTAAGTTCACTAATAAACTGATTGATCACTGCTATATCCCCAACAGGAAAATAATTTGAATTGAGCAACTCCAGTTCAAAATATTAGTTTACTTTGTTGCCTCAAAATGTCTTTGTCCCCATCCTACACAATAGTCATCTTTAACCACAATTTATAGTTTAGCTCATGACTAAAATCTACTACCGTCCCCATTAAATACATTCCAGTTCCTTAATGAACAATTATAGTTAGTCCAACAGATAGTATGGGGAAGGTGTATGAGAGAGTACTCTCAAAAGTAGGGCTAAAATGTTGCTTGCTCGCCTGGAACAACAAATTCCGACATTGAAACCTCTACATCCAAATTAACTTCAAGTAGTACGGAGAGCTACAGCTTACAGACCAGGACATAAACTTTTGAATGAAACTAGTCCTCAATTAAGACAGTGATAATAGATGACAAAACTGGTATTACCGTTTATTAAATAGAGTAATATGGCCATGCGGCATTATCACTACCTTCTCATTATTCATAGTTTAGAACTTGGAAAGTATGAAAACAATAATAATATACGCACAATAACAGACCTTCCGTTCCGTTATTGTTCTCTTGCCGCAATATGACAGTAGGATGAACAGATAGCTCGAAACTTAACCTAAAAAATTGAAGGGAAAAGAAAATCAATCAATATAATATCTTTTATGCTCACGTTTTCTATTGTTTTGCATATGCTTGCATGTATTTTCATACATGTGACTGGGACAGATTATATGATGGTATATGTAAGTAAAGCTGAAAATATGAAGTACATTTCATATTCTATTCTGACATTTACAATTATCTTGTTTCTTCTGCCATGTGTAAAGGTTAATTGATTGCGACTGCTTTTGCCAAATAATTTAGCATTAAACAACTCTCTTCAGTTGCTCATGTCCATTATTTGAACAAAACCTGGCCATGACTCTTAAGACTTGGCATATGCCAGTTAAATTGGAAACTAAAAAACCGGAAACCTACATCCACCAAAGAAAAACAATTTGGCTGCACCAATTGTATTGTGTACTATTTTCCTTTGGAAGTATTAAACCAATCATTAATTATGAAAGAGTTGAAGCTCTAAACATTGATCCATATTTGGCGAAGTGAAGTTTTGAGGTACTAGTTTTTAATAACCTGCCATGAGTCATTCTTTATGAAGACCTTCCTCCACTTTTTAAAAATAAATATGTTCAAAGAAGACATGGGCACAGAATAACTGTTTTTGCGAATAATTTTTTGTTTGGATTTAAGCATTGCACACAATACGTCTGTGTCAATGTCGATATTTTATAGTCCCGATACGAATGGTAACGTATACTACAATGTACAAAATAATAGTAAAATAAAATGTCATAAATAGAGTTAAAAAATCACCAGAAAATAAAACTAATCGATACATTTGCTTTATAAATTATTAAGTTATTAATGACATTGAAATAATTTCCAAGTGGGCCAATGCTTTCTCAGACAATTGGGGTTGGCTCCTTCTGCCAAAGGCGAAGATTCATGCGAGGAATTCTCGTACTTCTCTTGCAGTCTACCAATGAGTTGCTAAAAAATACAAATTAAATCCACTGTCAGTAATTTTCCCCACATGTATTATTGTTTTGTTATATCAATCGGTTAGCATGAACTTGATTACAAGTCAAAATCGGCTTGGAGAAAAGCTGCTGGCTGCAATGCCTCCAGGTCATCACCGTTATCGCACAGTATTCTGGCAAACGTCACCTTCCTTATTTCTCGCAATTGCTCTATAATTTTATAGGGAACAACGTGTAAAGTATTATCACCTCATCATCTGTAGTCTCCCTCATAGAAAAACTTTCTTAAGCAAAAAAACTTCAACTCATATCATACCTGGAGAAAAGGAATGTGGCTGCCCACCAATATCATGGTAATATCGATCCCCCTTCTTAGACCGAGTAAACTGATCGCCAATAATACAAGCAAAAGTTGGCCCGACCAACGCTCCTGGCAATGGCCTTTCGTTGATCCCGCCAATCCATAAATCAACGTCATCCGGATGAGCGTAAAACAGACTCATTTTGTCCACAGTCTGTAACATGTTCACAAAAATAGAACGAAATGGGTATAAAATGGGAAACCAATTATAAGATCCAAGCAAAGTACTCAAGAAGTAAAGCATACATCTGGAGGGATCCAATCCTTAAAGCCATCAAATGTCCTTGCTCTTCGCCCAACTTGGCATAACTCTCGATAAGAATTATATCCCGGGACACCGTGGTCCCTTGAGCGTTGAATATTTAGGGAGCTCAAATCCATGCCAAATGCCCCTCTAGAACCTTGGAATAGTCTTCCATTCAGCTGAAAACGTTCAATTTTACATTCATAAATCCAGATAAAACGTCGAATGGTTATATATTGCGGGTACTTGTATGTAATAATCAGTATTATAACCATGTTTCCACTTACATGTTCCGTAATAAAGGGATCATATGATTGAATCGGCTGCTGAGCCATCCCTCGTAACCATTTGTCCACCTGATTGGGCTGTCGCGTTCTTTCTCTGTTCACATCATTTTGACTAATCACACTCACCTCATTGTCTCTTCCCATCTCATCAATCAACCTCACCAATCCTTGAACGAGAGTGTGGCCCATTCGAAACGCAGCGACGGAGAAAGCATTTGCTATCGAGCCGTCAATTCGCGGATCATACCCTTTGTAGTAGCCCTTCGTCAGTGGCACGATGCCAGCCTTTTCCATATACTTTCTCCCGATAATAATAGGTAGCCACTCGTTATAAATGATGTGTTGATATTCAGCCGTGAGAATCCTCCGAGCTTCTTGAAACAGCTCTTCATCAGTCCAGAATGGATTCAGCCTTGCAAGTTCAAACGCTAAGCGATTGTGCTCCCGGAACCACACTAAATGCATGATCATCAATCCTTGCATTTCATTCACTCTGTCGTCTCCAGCCCTATAGTCGATCGTTCCTCCACCCACGTTCCTCAGAGGAAGGAGCATTTTCCCATCTCCTAATTCGGAAAATCTAAGGAGACCTCCTTGGAACAGACGGAGTTGGGCGGCTTGCTCTTCCGTGCTCCCGTAAATATTGGAGGCATCAATCCAATGTGTTAGAGCATTCATTTGGTCTGCATAACCCAAACTGCAATCTATTCTGGGGGCCATGCGAGACCTCACAAAATTCATGCAGCGTTGGCCATACTGACTGTAGAATGGGTCACTGGCAGGGATTTCAATAGGGAAGCAATTTGGATGCCGAAGGTTGGCTTCGAGAAATTGGCCATTGCGGCAGCAGTTGATGCCCGAGTTATTTCCTATTGTTAAAATTATCACAATGAAAATACTGCATTCAATATAATTCAATATGTTAAAAAGATTCGGTCCAAACTTATTTCCTTACCAAACGTAAAAACAGGAACGGATGTGAGCTAAACAAAAGAAGATCCCATAAGTAATATTAGTATAGATTATTGCAGAATTACTTAAAATTCTAATTTCTGAAACTCACATCATGATCCAGAAATTGGCCAAACTGCATCACCAACAATGTGTATCGATTATCCGGGAAGTTTCTATCATTAATGAAACTTTGACTCAAGAGACGAGCACTAGGAAGCTCAAATCCACGCACAGAAATTCTGGGAACCCACCGACCTATTACAATTAAAAATTACTAAAATGTTGGCCCTTTGACATAAAAAATACTTTGCTTTTTTTTGCATGTGAACATACCGTCCGCATACGCTGGTTCCAAAATTCTTGCTAATGGTGTCAGCGATTGCCCCATTTTTGGTTTCTGTAAGTTGTTACAAGATCCATCCGAAGTACGGTATTTACTGGTTCTGCATGGCCTTTGGAATGGACAGCGATCATTGAGCTCTTCAATATTTGATGATTTGAAGTTTTTAAGACCTCGACCTCCAATTTCATTTGTTAATTGAAGCCGCTCGGAGATATCATTTGATGTTTGAAGAAGGGATAGGCCAATGTTTGAAATTTGGCGAATTCGTTTGGAAGTCTGTTTGGAAAGATAGAACAAAAACGTCACATTACCCCAATGGCAATTTATACCGGCCATAAATTACACAGCTCCGTAATAATATTGATACTTCTTACAGGAAAGAATCTAGTATGCCCAAATTCTGGAGTATTTCTGGACACTTGTACACTTCTTGACAACAAATCCTGCTCAATATCCTTCAAGTCTTCTACGAAAAAGTCCCCAACATCCAAGGAATTGTTTAAGTTTGTCCTAATTAGTCTCCGCACCTGTGGATTGATAACCTTCCTCTTCTGCTTACTTGTAGCCGTGGCCGAGATACCTTTATATCCAGCAATTTTTCTGCCTAGGCCTAATTCAAATCGTCAAAAATTATTCATTTTTATAGGCTGCCAATTAAGTTTGTTTCACAATCAGATTTCGACAAAGAGATTAATCCTCATATTGCTTACCTTCTGGCTCTACATCATTCTCAACAACCATGGGGCAGCATATTCCTACTTGGGTTGGCAATCTACATTTATATTCTGAAGGCTCAATGGGCTCATCATAATCATCCATTAATTCTTGGTAAAATATTGAGCATCTTGAGTACTCCTGACAGATGCCT
This sequence comes from Lepidocyrtus paradoxus, assembly GCA_034696885.1. Lineage (NCBI taxonomy): Eukaryota > Metazoa > Arthropoda > Collembola > Entomobryomorpha > Entomobryidae > Lepidocyrtus > Lepidocyrtus paradoxus. The sequence continues at coordinate 19,766 of JAQGAH010000069.1, forward strand.
CTCTTTCCCTTTGGGTCTTTACACTTTAGCGACTTGTCCATTCCCCACGCATCGTCGGCTTCACTATCGTCATCATCGTCGCCTTTCTTAGATTTCTTTCCGCTATTCAATTTAGTGGGACTCTCTGTCCGCGTAGATTGTGTCTTCCCATTTTTCTTCTTTGAAGACGACGAAGGGACTGTGGACGGCTTTTTGGTTGTAGTTGAGTCGTCGTCATCATCATCATCATATTCGTACTCATCAGTGTCGTCATAAATTAACGGAAAGAATGGTTTAGGCGTAACTTTCCCCGTTCCTGGTTTCTTGGCAGGTTTTTTAGTAGTTGTTGTGGTAGTAGTAGTGGTCTTTCCTTTGGCGCTGTTTGGTTTTGCCTTTTCATCGGAATAGTCATCATCATCATCTTCTTCATCGGAATACTCGTCATCATCGGAATCCCCACCAAATCGTTTTGGAACGGGCTTTTTGGATGAGCTCCCACCTTTTTTAGATGATGAAGAAGCACCTCGATTTTTTTCATCGGACTCATCAAAAGACTTTTCCCGACTCTTGGAGGAGGAACCACTTTCGTCTGAATAATCAGCATCATCATCATCATATTCTCCATCGTATTCATCGCTTTCGGAGGAAGAGGAACCTTTCTTCTTTGCCGGGGCCTTTGTGGACCTAAATGGTTTCGGCAGCTGGGGCTTTTCAGTGGTTGTCGATGATTTTTTGCTACTTCCACCTGAGATGGACACGGAACTAGCACTTTCTCTGTGTGGTTTTAGCGAAGGCGAAGGAGGTGTTTTGTCTTCATTGGATGCTTCCGCACTTGTGCTCACTTCTTCCGAAGCGGAACTCTCCAATGGATCTTCTTCCACTTCCTTTTTTGGAGGATATGGAATAGTGAACGTTTTCCTAGTTGTTGAGATAGCACTGACTCTCGGTTTATTGCTAACCACTCTTCGAGGAAGTGGCGGAGGTGGCGTTGGATGGTCAACAACCGGGAATTCTACACTATTATCATTAACTTCCCGAATATTATTGCTTGCATTGTCGTTACCATCGACCTCTTTCTTCCTGTTCTGATCATTTCTCCCCGTCTTTTCGCCACTTTCATCATATTCATAAACAACAATCTCATAATTTTTATGCTTTTTTACGCTAACCACTTTCGCATTATTATTACTTGCCGCCGAACCGATCAAATCTGTTCTATTAAATATTTCCTTCAGTTTTGCATTTGCGAGTGCCTGATTTTCACTAAGTATCACAGTCAAAACGATGGCTAAGAGACAGGCCGAAATCGGCAGGATTTTGGAACCTGCCATTGTACAACTCTAGAGATTTAGTTTAACGATTAATCTAAACCCATTTAACTCGAAAGAGTCTGACCATCCTCCTTGTCTCCAAAAGGCAAGCTATAAACTCAAATAATATATCACTTCCAAAACCATGCAAAAAGTACTTATATCTTGATTGGAGAAGGTACAGACATAAACTGAAGATGATTATATGAAATCTTGTGGCTAACTTGCTTCGTCAGATTCCAATACATGGGATGGGGATAAAATAGGAAAAAATCGATAGGAATTATCATCAGCATCACTCACCCAGTCTATGAATCATTAAACGAACGTAAGCACGCATGAGAGCCTATTTATTTAATAAACAGTTCAAGATTTCGCATTATACAGAAGCAGATTGCCTTATTCCCCCGTTTAGAAAACCTCATCACTGGAAGGTAAAGGTCATCCGTTCACATACTTAGACATGGACACCTGCATTTAATCATAGGTATTGGATCCATCCGCCCGTTCTTGTAAAAATGTGTCTTCCGTTGATGTGGGAAAAATGAGCTGCAACACAAATCTTATTTTATTGCACTGTAGCAGTGGTAGCTCGAGTCATAAAAATACTATCATAACGTGCCTATTAAAAATAATTTAGGTTCACAGGCTTTACTTTTTTGTTTCATCATGTGTTCAATTACACTACACTACATTATATGAATGAGTGAAGTGAGTAATTTTTCCAGTCGTAAATTAACAATGAAAATTGTCTGACTACGAGCAATTCAGACATTTAGGTAAACCTATACATAAAAAAGCCGACATCTCACTATCAGGCTGGATTTTTATGCAAACGAAGTAAACTGTAAAATTTTCTAGCATCATCATCATTTTGCTGTAGTTTAGGTTTAATTAAAGCAAAAACAGAAATGAAAAAAGATAAAATTAGACAACCTTGAGCATTTGGTATGAGAACTAGTGGGAAAAATGATTCACCGTTAAATCGCGGGGCAGTCCATTAAAAGACCAGTTTTCCCAACTAAACTTCCAGAAATTTGCATTCATTTTGCAGAAATTTGCTGATTTGTTCATTAATGATTGTGATGGCAATATGGTTCAATAGTATTGAGGAGGTAGCATAGATTGCATGCTACAGCGAGCACAGAGCTGAGCTAACGCTAGATCATATCAAAAGATACCCAAGCAATGAAACAGAGGTTGAGATTTCCCATGCGCTGAGGTCTTTTTTTCTTGTGAATTATCTAGTGTAGGTATTTATGTTTACGTAGCCGCTCCATGCTAATTCCACAGAAATATGTTCATTTTGTGTACTGAGATGTTTTAACAAGCTATGCATAAAAATTGCTTTTAATTCGTGTTAATCTAACGAATTTTACTAAATACACAGTTTATTGCTAGTTCAACCACACTGGCTGGATACAAGATTGGGAAAAATGAATTTAATAAGTTCATTACTAGTCATTTATGGTGAGTGCCCTCTGTTCAATTTTAGCTTACCGTAACTCATGTGCAAAAAATCAATACATGCCATTATAGAATATCAATAGATCAATAAGGATAATTGTACTTTAAATGGTAAATCATTATTTTTCAAATAACATTTGCTAATTGCTATATTTTTAATACTTTAGCCAATTATATTAAAATTTTTCTAGTTTTCAATTCCTAAATTGCCAAATTTATAAAAATGTAGCTACACTCCCTGATATTATGGCAGTAGGAGGAAGTATTGAAGTAAATTTTATCTAATGAAAGTTTCCTCACATCATAACTGTACATATTAGGTACTATATCGTATTAACTTGTCAAAAGGTAGCTCACGCCTTGAAATAAATTATCCCTGTAACATTCAAGAATTATCGTTATTAGTATTTTTAGATAACCGACTCTGGCTGTAGACCAGTAACAATAAGTTATGAGAACTTAAAGAATCAAGATAACACCTCATGAAGCTTGCAAGTGCTTATGTACTGTAGGCAATCGGCTACAATTATAGTTTTGTACTTCATCTCGTTGCCACCACCTATCTATATGCATAACTATTGTTCAAGTCTAGTGACAAGGTGAAGAGAACATATTTGCACATAATTATTAGCAAAGTTCTCTAGATTCTAGCTGCCGAAGGTCACTAGATACAGTGAGAATGCCATAATCAGAGCTTTATGGCTTAAGGGTAATCCAGACGAGAGCATTTGTACTAAAACCGTTCCTTGCTTTGGCGTTCGCAGTGTTGCCACCCAATACGTCACCTCGATCCTGCTCACTTTACAGACCTACAGCATTGATATTAAACGAGACAAATTAGGATAAAAACATTAATGAGTTTTTGAAATGTTATGTAATGCAAAAAAAAGTAGTTGATTAGACCATTCGTTACAGTAATGCCACATATTACCTCGTACTCCGCAGGTTTAAAGGCGAGCACCTTCCTCTCCACTCTGAACAGCATGTTATGAACTTCATCGCGAATCTCATGAGTGTAATCTTTTGGAGCTGATGGAAAAATATAGCCGATAGTTCCAAAGCGACCAATGACGTCAGTTCCCTAATTATGTTCATTTAAAAAATTGACACACGTTCAGAAAAAAAAATGAAGGAAAAAATTAATGAGTGCTTGGTGCCATAAGACAAAAAAACGTTACTTGGACAGTCGTTCCATCCATAAATCTGATGACGCTTTTCAACCTCAGGATTTCCGTTTTGAACTCATCCGCCAATGATGAGGATGTTGCTGGATTAAAAATCGCCTCCACATTATTGCAATTATCTAGCAAGATAACATCTTCCCTGTAGAGTCTTGTACTGAGGAAGTTGTGCACATTCCAACAGCCACAAAATGAACAGGGAAGTTGGCGATTAGGCTTCCGCGCTTCATAAAGCTTTTCCCTCCGTGTGATTTCGTAGATATCATAAATACATAAAGTTTCTGGAAATATTAGCAAGCAAAACATCTCATTTTAATTGTTTTGTAAATGCCTACGCAAGCTTATAATAAACATGAAAAGAATTAACCAAAAGTTAATTACTAACCACTTTGAATAGAAGACAGAAAGGTAACAAAGGTGCTCACATTTTTTAATTTTTCAAACTCGCGAATACGTTTGAATATCTCCCCCTGGCAAAATAAATGCAAATCAAGTAAACAGTGTGAAACCATTTTTTAATTAATTGCATGTACGAATAAATAAGCCATTTTTTTAAACTCAAAGATAACATCTTATTTTTATCCAGAGAATAACTTACATACGGCGAAGCTTCCTGAATAGAGATGACTGACCCTGAGGCTGAGAATGCACTCTTACTTCCCCCAAGTTGGCTCTCCACCTCAGTCTCATTTTCTTCCACTGCGCTATTATAGCTACTCAGCGAATGATTTTGTTCCGGGTTTACACTATTCCTACCTCCCATTTTTACCTGTATTTCTTCTTCTATCGGAATCGACTTGTTTAACTTGTTTCTCATGACCTTTGGTGTAATATGGAATGTGTTTTTTTCCACCTCTTCTAATTGCAAAAGAGATGTGTTTGGCTCCATTCAATATTCTCACTCAGCAAGCTTATTACCCCCTCCAAGCTTCAAGTGTAATGAAATGAATGAAAAAGATAGGGTATATCAAAGGCTGAACACGTACAATATGGATATAATGACGATCAGCGATATAAAGTTGTTATCCGTTCTTGGAAAACTCAAGCGCTTCATTTCGTTCCAGAACTTGACAGTCGGACACCCATGACTGTATATAGTTCCTATGTCCTTCCAACTCGACAAGTTTAATTACTATCAGCACACAACATAACTCTGTCGGGTGTATCGGGTATCGATTACTAGTCACTCATTCACTATTAATTTACCTTTCATAGCATCCCTATGTTCCAGAACGCCGCAAGCTAAAAGCCAAGAAAGCTGTCAATAATATATTTCCTCCTTGAACCTCCATCCTTGTGGGCATAAAAACCGTCAAGGCAGTAATAACCATGTGGCTAGGTTCGGCTAGAATGTTACGTATCAAAATTCCTATACCCCACATTGACTCGGTTGTTAACTCCTTTTTCTAAAATCCTACCTATACTCCATGAGTTTGCCCAGTAAGAAGAAGGAATGAATTGAGTAGTTGAGGTACACTTATGAGACATAATTTGATGAACAAGGCCAAGGGCAATGTGCTACAAAACTGGGAAGGGGGATTCTAATTTCACAGTGAATTTCTATTAAAAGCGCATTTTATACCTGACAAGGACGATGATAAGATTTCAGTTTGGTCTCCACGTCCATGCGGTTCCTACGTATTATTGTGCTGGTTTCATTGAACTCTTTCCAAATTGAAAGAACTGTTTAGTAGATACGGTTAGAGAGAGGTAAGTTACAAATTACATTTCAAACACAAACGTCCACCTTATCTTATATTTGCAAATATGAAGCCCTCACCAAAAACTTCTAATGCTCACGTTGTAAAACTGTAGCGAGGTGGACAACAAATTTGAAAAAAAATGGCAAACCTAGAATTAATATTGAGCCCACCGTACAAAAATTACCGGCAGGATAGTAGCTAATGGTTGAAAGAAAATCAATAAAACCTTTTCAATAGCAGCCCTCCGAAAAGCAGACAGCGTGCAAAGGCCGTTCCCAATTTTCCTGTCATTTTAAACTGACTTGTGTGCGTTTGTATTTACATAGCATTATATCATGATTCGTAATGTAATTAGGTGATGTAAATTGCCTTCCGTTTATTTACTTTAATGCTCTCATGAGAATTTTTTTTGAGTTTTTGTTTGTCTGAAATTGAAACTCAATATATGTCGGAGCCTCAAAGTCTCGAGCTTTCAAGGACGTAATATTTTGAATGGGTAAGGTAAAAAAAATCGATTGACATGAATATATTCATTCGTATTGGCTTTTAATTCATCGTCCGTAGTTCGATGAATCTTTTATCGAACAATTAATCGTTAATGTGGTTTTACAATTGCTATGATGTATATAATAGTTTAGAAATTGAATTTTTACAGCTTACACTCAACATTGGAACAAAAACTGCTTGGCACTGACATAAATAGATAGTTAGAATTACAAATAAAACCAAAATAGAGATTTCATATCCTAATAATTACATTACATACATAACCATCAAAACATATCTGTCTATTTACCTGACCTACTATAATAAGAAACGTATACGGACATCATGATCCAAAATGAAATTGACAAGTAATATCAAAATTAAGATCACAATAACAATGGATTAACCAATAGTTCACTAATCTTATTTGGAAGCCTAATAAAAAGTTATTAACCCGAAGTTTCAAAGAAAATTAAATAAATGGCCGTACGGATTGCATGCATTCGGTCCCCAATCAGATACTCAGAACTCCCTGTCCCGATATGTTGAAATTTAATGAGAAAGGCATTTAATGATGAAGACTTCCTATGTGATGATGACGACACTGATAATCTGATAATGATGAAGCGTTAGTTTAAAATTTTGAGTTTTATCCATTAGTCATTTTATTAAGGACATTATTAGCTGACCTGATAGTACAATCGACACAAATAGTTTTTTATTTATCTTAGATCCGCCTATTGCACAAAAAGTCAGTGAGTTCAATCTATACGCATTACAGCAAATGTCATATTAATATACACAATTGATTATTGTTGAAATTACATTAGGTGGTGAAGTCATAGTTCATATTCAGATATTTTAATAATGTTACAATTTTTTTAGTGCCTTCGTCATTTCATATTAGGTCATATGGGTGGCATTAAGTAGCTAAGATTATTAAATAATTTTCCATTTATTAGTTGGTTAGTTTATATAGTTTGAATGTTTCTGAAAAAGTCACTTGGTTAATCGTTAGTAAATACACTTGAATAATATTTCACGTATTATTATCTCTTATTAGTAGTAACTCTATTAATTATTGTGAATCATATTGTAATTCTCCAGCATGGTGACAGTGATTTCATTATATTGCAGTTTCATTTTTGAGGCGCATTTGGTACTTTTACTAATTCAATCCAGATTTCGGTGTATTAGCACGCTGACTATGTACTGGTATGCATCGAGTACACAATATCATTTAGTAAATTAAATTACAACTGTATTCCCTACTAGTACAAAGAGTATTAGTGCAGCTCTAGTTTAAGGTAAATATTTTTGTGGAATGAGCGTATTCGTCGGAAATCACTCCAATCATAAATCTAGCCTAGATTTTAAAAATGCGATAGATTGAGACAATATAAACGCGGAAAGTTCATTTTCTATGCTCCATGAAGTGGTAGAAGAAGTTAAGAAGTGTCTGATTTTGGAAGTAGAACTTGCAAACTCAACCAGAAAAAAAATCCATAAAAATCTTCAGAAATGGGAAGCCGAACGAACTGTACTTCCGTGACTAAAAACGTTTCTGCTTTACATAAGCATTCCCGTGTGAATTGAACTTACTATAAATGTTACAGCCCTAGAAAAATAGGATAATGTGGTACACGTTTTGACTTAGGACCTGCCTACTTTGCTCAAAAATAGGGAAAATATAATTTACCAAGTAAGTCATTGCTTACTTAATATATTTGTTCCGTTTTATACCTTCCAGCGGTAGCAAAACGCTGCTTGCAGTGTAACTCTGGTTGGTTGGTGGTTTAAACTTTAAATATTCCATAATTTAAGTTTGTCGGTTTGCTAATAAATTGCTGATATTTCGAAATGTTTTAGCAAAAGGGTAAATCTACCATTGTAGGTTCTTTTGGTATCTATAACAAGTGAAAGGTAAATGCTTAAAAATAGGAATAAGATATTGCAACAATTTGAGCTTTATATAGCACTGGTACTAATTCCACTAAATTTTCTCCATATTCCCAAATATTTTTTGGTTCTACTTCTACTCACAATGTTAGTACAAATACTGGAGAATTCCCGACTAAATTTTAAGGTAGTATTTGTTAGTAAATCATAATTATCGTAATAATACTAGTTAGTATATTGTGCCAATTGTAATTGAGAGACAAACTCGTTGTAGGAGCTTGCTGCTCAGTGAGGCATTTTATTGTTGAAAGGTACTCATTATCAATCTGGTCTTCATCATTTACAATTGCCTATACTAATATGTTTTATAGTTCCAATATTCAACCTCAAATTCGCAATAATTAGAGAACTCTCCGTCATAACCAGTCACGTATTTAGTTGATCTGGAGGAGTAAAAATATGTAATTAGCAAGTCACCCCATAACTGGCACGTTCAAGAATATAATGGCATACATGGTACTTTTGAGATGATTTAGGGGGAACAACTAAATAAAATTATTGTAAATAACTCTACCTCTCTATTTCAAACACGAACAAATACAGTTTCCTTAAATAACATGGTACGAAATACAAGTGTTTTTGTGAATTTAATCATTTACATAGAAAAATTGACACAGACACAAATGAAAAAAACTAAAAATCCTACCATAATACGTATAAAGTCACAGTGAATAAATAATTCAACTACCTATGCAATAAATTACAAAAGAAATAGCTGTAATCTAAGCTAATTATAATTGTCAGACAATAATCTTTATCAATTTAATCAATTTTTTTTCTCAATGTACGAAAGGCCACAGAATCCAGTTAGACAACCAACCGTATGTATAGAAAAGGCAACTCACACATGCACACCTTTCGGAACTCGCAGATATTTTTTCATCTCAAATACCAATCTCTCGTATTTATAATTAAGTAGATTTTGAGTAAAGAGAGGACTTACTGAACTAGTTGTATTATGTAGAAAGGCTAATCGTGAATTTTGATATTTTATATTCCATACAGTACCTAACATTACTGTAGCTAGTGACTCAGAATTGTTACGCTCATTTTATATAGATAACATGTCATTTTCATTAAGTAATTAACATTACTCTTAAGTAAATTTGTCTTTTACAAAAAGTCTACAAGAGAATCCTTTTCCATGTACGTAATTAATGGTCATTTTAACTCTCACAATTGAATGAATATATCGGTATAACTTATTTACAAAATGGATGTAAGATAATTAATTAGTTTTTTTGGGAAGTAGATAAATCGTTCACGATAATTTGTGCAAATTGGATTTGTATAAGGAAAAATACCGACAATCATCATCATCACTCATCCACACCCAACCAATATGCACGCTTTTTCCTTGTCTTTTCGCGCAAGAAGAATGATGTTGGTGAAAGAATAGCTTGTTTTAGAGAGAGAGAGAGGAAGGAGAGAAAGTTCATGTTTAAAAAAGACGGAATATAGAGTTAGGTCGTTTCATCCATGGAACTACTATATGTAGGTAGGCAGCTTCTGCTATGTCTCTACAATTTGAATATTTTTAGGGGTCCCTATGATATCCTCGTTTCACTTCCAGTCGTATGGAATTTCCCGATGGCTTTCGTAGATGAGGTAAGCGATGAGCGCAATTAAGCACGTAAAAATGAGACAACCAACGATTACAGACTTGATGATCGTTGCTTTTCTTCGGATCCCTTGAACCTGTAAATAATTAAATGTGGGATATTAATGTTCACCTCACTTTCTCCCATTCCTCATGACATCCATCTTCAGGCAGTAAAACAAAGAGAGGGAAATTAGCGGAGAAAGAAGGAAAGGAAGTCATTCTTCTTGCCCAAGTGAAGAAAAGTGGTAGGAAAGGAGTACATGGAGTAGAGCTCATTAAAAGGGAGGAAGCAGAGCAGAAGAAAGGTAACTAAAAGAAAGTTAATGGTGCATGTGGATTTTTTTTTGCATGCTGAGTTGAGCATTTACCAACTCCCAGATCATGAGAACTCCAGTTCCGAGAATAATTGCTTTTTGTGATGGCCATAAAGTCTCATCCACGATCGTGACTGTGGCTGTTTTGAAGTTTGACAGAAGAATAATATTAGCCACAGGATGGAGACTATCATTGAGCATCTATAAAATACACAAAAATAACCTCAGTATAAGAATCCCACTTTAGTTTTTATTTACTACCAACATGCAGGGCGAATCCCCAACCCTTTTCCTGTGCATGACTGAGAAAGGGTAAAGGTATCAAGAAGATTCACATGCCAGCAGTTTTTCAAGCGACAAAGTGATCACTAGGAACGTCACTATAGCCAAAAAATGCCTTCACGTTTATCAATTGCCAAACATAGCCCTTATGTTTAGTGGGAACTTACCCGGAACACGAAATCAGGCCTTCGGGTGGATCCCGTCCTTTCCATTTCAATACCAAAGTTAAAATAATGCGAATACCCATCACCAGACTCTATCTCGTAGATTTGTAAAGGAGAAATTTTTGTTGCTGGTTTAGGCCTAATCAGATAAGCTACCGTGACTGGTTCTTCTTCTCCAGGGAATGATATGGCCCATTCATTATTTAACTGTAATTGAACCCCAAACCTTAGTATCATCATTATGTTACACACATAATATTTGAATGAACTTCAACGAAAACTTTTGCAAGGTTTGTCATATACGTTGACTTACCACATCTAGCTTATATGTCAAAATTTTCTCCTCCGTATTCGTTGGATTTTGAAGGAAGACGTCCGTATCGGAGTCTATAATGCCTGTATACAGTATTCTATCCGTTGTTGAACTCTGAATATCTACCAGTCTTGGACCTCCACAGCATTCTGCCGATATAAAAAGTCATTTTTCAAATTGGAAACCCAATTTCATTTCATCCTTCCTCCCTTCTCCACAACCTTCACGCTAATTAATCACTGACAATCCCAAAATTCTCAGCAGAAACTTACCCGGCGGTGCAAACTTCAAGTTAAAAGTACTATTAACTTTTAAAGCTCGGAAAGGCAGAGGGCAGACGAGTCCTGCAGGAGGCTGTGGTCTAAACAAGAGAAAGTAAAAGTTTTTGTTTACCCAAACCCATCTCACTTGTGTCTTTCGGGTAGACTTGTAATGTTGATGATATCCATATTGACTATTTACACACGCTTTCACTTGATGTGAGATCGCGTTAAGACTTTTTAATGGAATTTTATTGTCAAAAACATGTTGAAAAAATATCCACTGTAGTTATCCCAGCCGGATATTCTGTTTCATTTACTTTTTCATAAAATTTGTAACAGAGTTTAATATCATAAAAGTTTATCATTAGACATCAAAAGCATATCAGCCAAACATTAGGAAACGAAAAGGATTAAAAAAAGAGGCAATTTAAGTTTTGCTTACTCTGCTGGCTTCGACTTATGCATCCTTTAAATTGCGCGAAGAAGTAGAAGAAGTAGTAGTAGGAAATAGCAATAAAAGAGATAGAAAAAGTAGAAATTATTGTTTATACATTCACTCAAACAAGTAGTCACTCAACAGCAGTGAATGCTTAATTAAGAAGAGTAAGAACAGAAAAGTCAGCGTCAATCTCAATTAAAAGTAAATGCATATTGTTTGTGTTTTAGCCGGTTACAAAATTGTACATGTAAGTGCAGTGCAATGTAAGTGTTATATATGTATAGATATATGTAAATTGTTAACTTGTCCCAACAGACACATTCAAGAGTTTGAAAGTCTAATTTATTTATGCTAACGGTCTTTTTAAAGTACGTAGGATCTACTTGCTTTAGCGTAAATGCTTTCGCTTGTTCTGATTGAACCTGTCTTGCAACACAATTATTATTCTTGTATTGAATTGATTCAACTTTCTTAATACAAATTGCTTCACTTACTTAGGAATTGCTTTTAGGCATGGCATACCATATCAAGAGCGGAGAGTCAGAAAGGAAAAATATGCTATGCAAGAATACAATGAAAGTGGAGAGATGTGTGTATTTATTATAGCAAACTGTATTCAATTTTTGACCTAGTCTTGCAAAACGCTACAATGCGTATACATATCCCTAATTCAGTCCTTAATAAAAGCTGTTCCTTCCGTTTTCTAGTGAAAAAAACTTGGCCATGTTCACTTTCTTTTGTACACTTTGCACATTTATAATAGCGAAAAAAACGGCATCAAAACACGATAAAACAACACCAACAAAGGAAAGTTACAAAGAATGAAAACTGAAAAATTAGAGCGATGCTTGTGCCTATTCGACCCTGTCCATTTCCTCCAATACTTATCCGCCTGTACAGCCCGCTACCCGGCTACACCGTGCCGTTACCGTCAACTAAAACTCCAATCTGTTACTCTCTACTATAGTGAAGTATATAGCATTAGGTATTTTTAGTATCCCAATATTAGTTTGCAGTGCCAATGATATATTTTTTTATGAAAGAGCTCAAAGAATAAGAAATCATCTGTATATATTCTCCTTTCTTGAAATCCTCTCGTGCTCATCCAACTGCTGACGAGATTGGAAGGAGCATTAAAAAGAAATTCATTTACATCTACACATCTCTCTTTCCTTTACTTCTGCTAAATTAAATGTAATGGGAAATTCCTATGCAGAAAAAACGGCTTCTCGTCCAAAAGTTTCTCGTTTCCCCGCTACTCATAGTAGCATGATCATAGACTATCTGCAGTGACAGAGAGGACACAATTTTTAATGATCTTGATATGAGAAGAATTCAAAGTCGGGATAATATGCAATAAAATATATTGTAAAACTAGATTACTTTGTATACATACGTGAGTACGTCGAGTGTGTTTAGTGATATATACGCAATCTATTATTTTTCTATAGTCCATCTCAGCCATATAGTCAGCTATTTTGCAAAATCACAATCAGTTTTCAAACTTTTAGTTTTATAGGGTATATAACGAAACCCTTTTTTTATTTTCTTGGCATAGGTCCCCACTTTTCCCGTTTTGTTCTCTTCGCCCCTTCCTATTGCAGTGAAAAATATAGATGCATCTCCCTTTTCTACTTATGTTCCAATATATTTATATTTTTTTATATGTTATAGCGCTTATTCTAATATTATGCTACTTTCAATTTACAAGTCAACTCAAGAGAAAACTTTTATAGCTTAGAGTCAGCTTATGCATGGATTTTTAGTCGTGGCAATGTAATATCAGCTTTTTTTACAAAGGACTAAAAGTACATAGTACTTTTTTATGTTAACGCGCTTACTACATTGAGACTGAGCTATACAACATACACATACAAAATACTTATTTATGAATAGAGGAGAAATGATATTAAGATTATTGCCGCATAGCCTACACCCGCAGCCTTCATACTTTCATATTCTCATGTTATACGAGAAAATTGCTGTTAGTTTATGGGCGGCTCAGTACATTCATGTAATAAACATACTTGTAGTATTGGAAAAGACTGTAATAATACATTGCAAGTTATTTATTGTATGTATAATCTGCAATGTTGTTGGTTCATACAATAGTTTTTTTTTGTTTGGCATGCCATGCAATGCTCAATGCAAGATAAGTAAGTAAGTAAGTAAGTAGGTTTGTCAGTATACAAGTTGATTTGCTTATACGAATAAAAAATAATCCTGACTATTGATATTGATAATGCGAATATGTACTCCCTTCATACGCTTATTTTTACCAAAGCAAATTGGCAACGAGTCACAATATAGCTTTAGTCACCAGCTAGCACAAAATAGCATTATTGCATTGTCACTTGGCCGGATATCACGGATTATTATTATTGTTTATACGCAAATCCTTTGTGTTTATGTTTATCCATGCGAGCATGTGAGTATATTGTTTTTTGTCTCATTGTTTAATCGCAACTTGTTATGATTATGTCTCTGGCGTGAGGGGAATGAGCTTGGTGAAAGGCTGTGATATATAGATTGTTTACTGCGTGGGCTCCAGATTTTCGGCCGGAGAAGGGAATATAAATTGTTAAGAAGAAAGTGCTGAAATGAGAGTGGAATAATAATAAACGATGATTCTTTACTGTTTGTGCATGATACGACAACGATAAGAAAGTAAATCGGTGTAACTGAGAGTGATCAGATGAAGAAAGAGAGAAATGGTTTATGCGATAATGATTTTATTTTTGGTTACTCACTTATCCGACCGTGTCGGCGGCGGAGGCACCAGCTCGTTCTCAATCTTGTTAGTTGGAAGGGGAACAAAGTCTCCTTTATCCGGAATAATAAGAGGGGGTGATAACAATCCTTGGTTAACACCACCAATCACACCACATCCACCACTACTACTACTTGCAAACCCACTTCCAACCGATGCAGGAGTACTGATGAGCTCCGAACTTGCGGATGATGAGAATTCCTTGCTTGAAGGCTGATCCTCTTGATTGCTTTGAGTGTGCCGTTGATCGCTCCCTTTATCCGAAGACTCTTGTTGATGCTCTTGAAGTAGTCGAGCTTTCTTTTTCGCCATCACTTTGCCAAAGAACTTTCGACCCACATCATTTTCGAAGCGGGTTTTTGTCAACTCCTTGATTTTCTCTGTAGACAAGTACAATAGTCCATTACAACATTTTTGAAGAAAAAAATGCATCCCTATTCCTACATCATCATATCTCACTTCATCCAATTTACTGGCTCCTATAGTCCATCTACAAAGTTATTCACTGAGGAAAAGCTATTTAAAGATATTTTTTATCCAAAAATCCTTCACATCATAAGGAAAAGAAAAGGCCAACGGGCTTGGAAAAGCCTTTTACTAATGATAAAAAACCATACACATCCTCGAACTTACGTTTCTCATCAGCATCGCCATTGACATATATAGCCTCGTTCTCTTCCCTACCACAAATTCATTCATTGCTCTCCCTCCTCCGTTTACTGTCTGTCACTCACTAGTGTACATATATTTTGATTTGATGGACAGTTGGTAAACGCCAGACTTGTGTCATGCCATGAAAGACATTTTCATAACGCAATGGGAGAACATTAGTCTGGGGAGAGAGTAGTTACAAGAACTCGTCAGCAAATCCGCAATAAACTTTTCATCATCGGAAGGAAACGTGGTAATATTTACACTATATTATGCTGACGATGGCGAAGGCTCATCACGAGTGATGTATGAGATTAGCTTGAAACTTCATTATGATTTCTCTGGTTTGTGGGCTTGATACCTTTGTAAAACTTTTGTTCTTGTTGCGCTGCATTAGCCAACGGAGCTGGCTTATGGAAACCGATGAGTAATCTCCTATTTTTTCGTATCAAATGAGAAGGAGGGAACCAAGGACCTAATTTATTTCTTGGCTACATTACTCGAACTTGGGTGCATAACAGATTTATGATATATAAGTAGGTAGATATATGTTTGGAACCTATGGCTGTTTTGTTATCAAGTACTTCCCTCTAAATGAGTATTATGAACCCGGCAAAAATCATATAAAACATCTGTCTAAGTAAGTCAGACAAAATAGTTCTGAGAACTGAGCTGGTCTATTGGATGTGTCTGACGAGGAGCAAGAAAGCTAGCAATCTAAATCTCATACATCTCTTATGATTTATTGTTAATTTTGGACACTCAGATAAAGGCGAATAAAGGAGCCAGCTGAGCCTAACTTATCTTACGACTCTTCATGTTCCTAGATAAATTTTTCTCTTGAAATGAATTTTGTTCAATCTGTTCCTCCCTCCCGATTCAAAGAAATGAAACATTTCCATGCTTTTCATGCTTTAAATACTTGTTATCTGCTGCAAATACATTACATTTCAATTCTTTTATCTAGGGTTCGGCCTTTGTAGCGGTCATTGATAGCATTTTGTGAAATTCAATTTTGCTCCGAGCATTTGAGTACTTTTTTCATGAATAATGTATGTTAAGGTTGAGAGCTAAACTGATGATGAGCCAACTAGACTGTTCATTGCTCATAGAAAAGACAATACTCATTGTCAAAAGATTATTTTAGACTATTTCATGCCACTAATACAAATATATAGCTCACTTACCTCTTTCTTTTAGTCTCGCTTCTTCACGCTCCTTTTCCAATCTGAGGATTTCCAGATAGATCCTCGCTGCATTGTTGTCATTGCACAATTGAACAATGAGAGGAAAATTTGGAAAGAAATAAACATGACGGTTCAGCTCAAGTGTACAAAATTTATCTATTTATAAATGACACGCATGCCAACATTTCAAAAGTCAAAGCTCAGCGCACTCAAAAATGAATTAAGCTATTTATTCTTATAATTTCCCATTAGCATTTTAAGCATATTTGTTATTCATGAAAGATGTGACTAAAAGGTATTATAGCAAGGGCTTAAAGCAAACAGCATTTAATAAGGTACAAAAAAGGGGTCTCACATTTTCCAAAGTTTTCTCACCAAAGAATTACTGCAAGGGACAGCACACCACACCAAAGTACGAGAAGGTAAACAGATCACGGCAATTCACAAGGGATTTGTAGAACGGTTTGGTAGTTTGCTCAAAAACCCGTCTGGCCTTGCTTCTCCTCTTAATATACCCTTCGCAATGCTATTAAACTTTCTGCTAAAGACTGTCTAGGACGATAGCACAAACCCGGAAGGAAATTCTTCTCCTGACTGAGAAATTATTGAATTTCGAAGTAATTTCAAAGATTTTTTTACTATTTTAATATTTAATTAACCGTTATTTTACTGGAGTAGTTATTGTGATTTATACTTAACAGGCACAAACGTCTAAGCACACACTTTCGAAATATTAGGCGCTCTTTGTCTTTTTTTTGAGGAACAACAGTTGTCAATAGAAGAAAAAGGATTACACTCCAAAACATAGAAAATTATACCCGTTGTAAACAAGTCACACTTCAACACAGCAAAAAATGAAAATACTTCTAAAAATGTTAAGAAGTAGACAGGCAAAACAAGTCAAACCACATCTAGTTCGAAGGAAACCTAGATCTCACCAGAGTCCGATCTGGATAACTTGACCCCACTCATGTTGCTGGAAGGCCGCTATGAATTAGCCAATGCTTTTTTCATTCACTCATTCAACTCGCCCTGTAAAAAATCATGACAAAAAATAATCCTTTCAATTCATTTATACAGTACATGAGCTATTAGACATATGTAGATCAACAAAAATGTTTTGAACGCTATATTGGGTTTGCTAGTTTCATGATTTCTCTAGAGTCAGCCAAAAACAGAGAAATTTCTGAGGTTCTTTTAGTAGGCTGAGGAGGAGAAATTCAGAGAAAATGAAGAGAAAGTTGGGTTGTGGGCGAGTACATATTTCACTAGTTTGTAGGTGGGTGCGTGTGTGCAGCGGTACGTGTAGTCATGCATAGCTGCAGAGAATGGAAATACGAGAGAAAAATTAGCTGTACACAGTGTGTGGATTGTGTTGTACTAAAATTCCTAATAAAATTGGATTTAACTGACTCTGGAGTTCTTTTATTTCTAGTTTGCCTTGCTAAAGGAGGAGGAAAATTCTCAACGGGATCTCACATTTATAGAGCGATTTTCAATGTGATTCCCAGCCTAGTCAAACGGACGTGTTTGGTACATGTGGGGAAAATGGGAATTGGATTAGATTTTACTTTCACAATTATACTTTCAGTAATGAGCTGAAACCTGCTCTTGCTATTATAGTAGGTACAGGTGTATGTGTTTTAAATAAAGAATGCATATCTAAGAGTATTGAATACGATTGGAAAAATTTATGAAGGCAAATAAACAATGAACAATGAAGGCCTTAATGTGAGTTCCGTGTTATATCGGCGAAGAAAAACGAGAATTTCCATAAAGCTTACTCAATTTAATAACGGATATAGTCTCACAAATAGCACACACCGTGGCATACATTAATAAAGAACAATGGTCAGAAATCCTTTTCTCTTAAACGTAAAAATAAGACTTTGTTCCACTTTCTCCCAGTTTCCTTTAAGGCTTGCTTGGTTCCATTTTTTGAGCTTTGAAACTATTGTGACATCCCTAGGACAAAGTGAGCTCACTAATGGCAGTAGTCAATACTATGAATGAAGAACGTATCACAATGAGGGACACAAATAGACAACACTTGTGACACACGGGAGCACTCACTCCAGTTTAGAAGAAACTGGACGTTTTATATTTAGAAGTGTAAATAGGCCTCCCCACTTCAAGCTAGTTGCCGTCCCCTCTTTATTGTGGATCTATCCATATACTTAGCATAAAGCTGGAAGATGGACAGCCGATAATAGGCCTCTACAAAATGCCTCTGATATTGCTGGCGTTGTTGAGCTATTTGAGTTGACTACTCTTCTCTTTTCCGCATCTGATGCTAATAATGATTACCCTCCACGGAGCCTTGCATATTCCAGCAGTTCTGCAAAGTTTGCTTTAAATAAGGCGATTCTCATCTGACAAGCCAGCCTGCTGATAACAATGAAGCTGATTCCGCTGCTGCTGACTCTGTAAGCCTACAACTGGAGGATTACTTGGATAAAAATCTCATTTTAACTGGAGGAATAGGAGAGCATGCAAGGGAAATGAGATTGTGTAGTCTTGGCCAATAAGAGAAAAGGAAGCTCTCTCTTAATAGCCAAAACGGCTGCCTGGAGAAAAGACAGAAAATGCTTTCACTTGTGTGCAAATATATATCACATAATAATATATTATGCAGAAAACTTGGGTTTGAGCTGAGAATATGGTGAACTGGAATATGCATGCACACTCAAATTTTATAAAATGAGTCTCGTCATTACCCCAAAATGACGAGAGTAGGCTGAATACTAACCGCAGTGCGTTCTCTCAAGAGCTGTATTTCACTATATTTCTAACTTTCCCTTCAGTTATTAATATTTTTCCCGAGATTTCTACTGGAAGACGTTTCACAGCCATCAGAGTCAGCCAACATTGGCAAAATGCTTTCTCTTTGTTGAATTCCTCCATAAAGTGTAAAGCGAAAAAATCCTGTCTTCGCTAGCGGCACATATTCCCTATTGTTTTCGCTCTTCAATAAGATTTTTTCCCTCCAAGCTAGCTCCGCTCAGAATCCAGCACACAGTATCACTATCACATCATATTAAGGAGAAAGCATAAGCAAACGGTCTCCCGTTGCCTGTAACTTCCTCTCTTCAGCTCAAGCTTTTTCCACGACTTTACCGCAACTACCAGAAAAAGTACAGTAGAGCAGCATTTGGCAGGAATTGGATTCACCGACAGAAACGCGAACACATTTCAGGCTTTACACTTGTTTTTGTTGCTTGGTCCTTTCTCCCTGTTTTACTATGGAACTATGATGCTCTGTCTCCTCAAAATTCCTTCTACCATTTACTTATGCATAATAAAGATTGCAAAAAAGGAGAAATGTTCTGTAGACGAGTTACAGCCATCCATATGCAGCCAACTTGAAATAGTGTTATCTATCGTTCTTTCCCTTTCTGCCTTTTCCTTGTATACAATATACAAAGGTTCCTGAGAAAACTACCGCATTGGAACAAAAAAAGTTGGACTACTCCTCGTAATACATACCCGTAATAGTTTACTGCGGCTCTACAGCTCTCCCCTACTAGGCCAGTAGGTACTCAGTATAATGCAGCCTGGGAGCCAAAAAAGGAGAAAGTTCCCTCTTTTCTCCTGTTTTGCAAGTGGAAACGACGAACGGGCGGAACATTACTGGGACCCATTCAATTCATTCACTCAGTTTCAGCATGCAATAATATACACTGGAGCCTATAAGGAGGACTTCCACAGTCCACTGTTCCCCTTCCTGCTGCTTGCACGACATGATTGTGATGGTGGTTTATAAATATAGCTGGAAAGTAGTGTTATATTGTGTGGGCATATAGCTTAGACATTCCATACGGGGACTTCTTTCACCAGACATTTTTTCTCTCCCTTATCAGTGTGATATGGCCTGCCATTAGATTTTTCTCTCATTTTACTAATGTTATGTACATTACGGAAATAAATAGGGAGATTTGTAAATGTATGTATGTATGCAGCATTAGCGTTATTAGCAAGCAACGTATAGTAAATATGTAAAGGGTTTATAAAAGCATGTCCTGCAGCAGACCACCTTCCCCTTTTCCTATTTTCTAGTTGGGCATAAAATTTTATTTTAGAACTTTCCCGTGCTGCATGCAACAAAGGAGATCAACATTGCAGTTATAACAATGTAACTAGCAAGAATGGGACGATATAATCATGCTAATGCTTACCATTAGCGTTAGTATTCTTCTACGAGGGTGCGATCGTGCTTCACCATCCTGATCACGAATTTTCTAACCATATTATAGACTTATTTGTTCCAGCTCTGGTGTACTTTATTGTTGACAAAAATAACGAACCTTTACTTCCTCCATGCGGGAAAGTTATTTTTTACGTTGGCCTACATGCTCGTTGACTCCCATTCATTTTGTGGATAGGAACTGGGCTTGGGGTTTAGCTGGAGAAAGTTATAAAGTGGAATGGAACTAGGAATAAAGGTGGAGATGGAGCTGAGTATATTTTTTGTTGTTATAAGTTTATTTATGGATAAGGGAGACAGTCGGACAGTGTTTTTACTGCAAATAATAAAATATGGATAAGAAGAGGAAGTAATATACCTGTCATATTAGACATTTTCACCAACATGAAAATAGCGAACCAACTTTACAGTATATAGACCATATGCATGTTTAAAGTACCATTACCATTACTATATTAGTATGCTGATGACAAAGTATTTCCTTTAGAATCGAAGGGGAGTAGTGACCCAGGTACGCAAATAAAAAAGTAGGGAAAACAAAAGGTAGGCTTGTTCAATGAGCCAGAAAATACAACCAGCTTTCTTTCTACAGATGCCAACCTCTTTCTTTGGTATTGAATAGAAACCATGTGCCCTATGTACATGTCTTCAAGCATTTAGCCTCCAGTTACATCTGTATCAGGTGAAATGGAGAGAAATACCTATGCGTATGCAATGCCCCGTACGTGCCATTCCAAGCCTGTGAATTCTTTTCAAAGAAGGAACAATTTCTCTAGAGGCTTGTTTCGCACTTACTAAAGGCTACATCTAATCGGATGTCATGCTCGAGCTTTCTATTAGAACCAGACGAGAGAGAGAGAAAATAAAATGTTTTACTTTGGTTACATCCACTTATTCAAGTTGCGTAGTCAATATCTCATTTTCTGCAACTCCATATCTGAGCACAACCTACCTGGCTAATATGACTTACCCGGCAATAAAAATGGATATCGTAGCACCTTTCTATTACTAATCTTCTCACTTGCCTACTTTTATTATTATGTATTACAGCTGTTGTTTGATGATAATAGTAGTGGCATGGCGTGGAATGGCATTGCATTCCTTTTGCAAAAAAATATTTTCTTCTTTTTTCCTACATTGCCTCACGATCCTCACATGAAAAGGGGAAGAGCGCAGGCATGCACCAGTCACTGTCAATTTTCATTTTGTTCGGATGTGAATGATGCTCTGGGCTTTTCATGACTTTCATTTTGAAAAGTATTTCTTTTTGCTATCCATCAGTTTAGCCAAAATTCTTTCGATGATATTGCAAAGAGAAAGAGAGAAACGAATATTTCTCACTCTAAAGCGTGCTTTCTGTTTGATGGTTCTTTTTGTATTTCTTTCCTTAGTCGGCTTTCAGCATTCATGTGCGGTCGTCATTCCTTTGGTTTATGCTTGTATTTCCGCATACGACCATATAAAAAGTAATAATGGAACAACAGATCTAATCTAATCAAAACAATAATTTTTACGAGGGAGGGAACAAAGATCATATAAGATACAATAAATTTCTGTTGATTGGATTAGGAACGAACTTTGATTTGGTTTTGGTGTACGTAGATTCATAATATGATTTATAACAGCGGTACTTGCAATGAAAAGCAAATTCCTGAAGGTATGCCTGTATGACTTTTTCCAGGTCTATTCACATTTACGGTCGGTAAAACCAGCTTTTGTGTATGTTGCCATACATTAAATGTGGTGAAAAAGGGGTTCCACTTCACAGGAATATTTTCATGAGAGATTTCATGGCATCTTTTCAAGTTGGCTGTAGTGCTTGTAGTTTGTAAGGGCTTGTGAATGATGCCCTTCATCCAGTATAAATATTTTGAGTGTATTTTCAAGCACATCAAGGGTCTGAGAAGGTAACTCCTCGTTAAGTAACTTTTTATTTACTACGGTACGAGATGGTGACAAGAGAGGTGAAAGGCATATTTCATTGTTACGAATAAAACATGTAATATAGTTGGCCTTTCTTGTAACGTAATAAGTCAGCATATCGTGAATACAGGTGGGGCTGGGAATTAGAATGCTACTTTGTTACTTTTTTTGTATTCTGCTAGTCCTTACGGTGTTTACAAAGGTTACATGTAATAAAAATATGCATAAACCTATAAGAATGAGATTGCAAGACCACCAACGTATTACTTAATATTATGATATGCAACTGGGTAGTAATTTTATGTAGCCATTCTGGCGTGTTATTATACCTGTGGTGAGGGAGTCATTCAGGTGACTAGTTTGTAAATAAGTAGATCTGCCTGCAGATCCAGCCTAAGAGTAGCATACAAAACTTTCCTGTAATCACACAAGAGGGGTACCACTTTCACAATTTCTTCCAGCCCTTATTTCTCTGAGATTCCCATTTACAATTCAGTAGCCAGTGCATGTGTATAAAGGAAATGACCTTGACTTTATCCAACTAGCCTCAACCACTTTCAGCAGATTCCAATGTCCGTTTAGTCTTCAATTTTATTCCATTAGCCAGACCAAATTAGGTGGAGCATCGAACTACAAGTGGATCACAGCACAAGTGTATAACTTCACAATTCGCTTTTCTCTCCGCATTTTCCCTTTGTCTGCATCACGTCGACGAGATTGAGATCTTCGCAATTTCAACAGATGTCTAGCCAATTTCCCTTTTCATAAAAGATTGGATGAAGATATATTATAGAGAAAGTTGGTTGAACACGATGCAGTCTTGAAAAACTCGGTTGAAAACCCAATAAAGCCTCACTTTTCTCACACAATTTCACAGAAAATGTAAAGCAAATTTTCTCATTCTCACAGCAGCGCTTGGATTCCTTGTGTGGCAATGGCAATCCCATCAACACATTACCGCCTCCGGCCACCGTCTACCCAAGCAATATATTATCCAACTTAATCGTATACACGTTTCCCTTCTATCGGAGCACAATCGGCAATTTCGAGCACTTGATTTCTCCTGTTTTATGAGAACATTGGAATATTGGAAACGAAAAGGCGAAAGACGACGACGATTTTTCACGTGCTGGATACAAACACACCAAGGATGATGATGAGAGTGGCAAAGACATTTCTCTTTGGTTATTTTTATTTATTAGAATCCTCGGCTGAGCAAGAACCATCCTCCATTTATTTTATTAATGTTCCCAAGACTTAGACAGAGTTCTGTACGTGACACATCTGGAATGGAATGGGCTCCAGTTTTTTCAGCTTTCAGACGTAATCGAAATAATAAATATAGAAATGTGGACAGGTAGGTCTGGAAGAGTTGTTTTGTATAAGCAGATCAGACTCCATTTCCCCGAGTGAAGATTCCTTATTTTTCTGTCTTCACTTCCATTTACCCGATTTGCAAAAGAAACTAATAAACCAATCCACTTCACCTATCACACCGGTTAAAGAAAAGCAAAAATATTTATCCTAGCTTTTCTATATTAAAACTTGAGCTGCTACAATAGATGAACACAGGCGACATCAGATAGACAATGATCCCTCCCAGACTCCCAGAAATTTTGCAATGTATCACTTTCCCTCCATCCGGAAGTGCGATTTTGACGATGTACCTCAGATAAGGTACTCCAAAATCACAATACTCTGTGGAAAAATATTATTCTAGACAGTTGGGAAAGGATTGTGTCTGCAGAGCCGGATAAGTTTTTCCATAAATTCGCTCATAACGGGCTTGAGTAGGTGATCACTGAACAGAAAATATAGGGCACTGTGCTATACGACTATGCATCTTGCAACGTTTGTTTCATTACACTGCTGATTAAAACAAGGTGTCTTTAGCAATAAATATATGGGTCGGGATAAAAAGAAAGGGACGGAAGGACAACCGGATGTTATATGTCCTTTTTCCACGTCCTAGTACTGCCCTCCTTCTTTATCACTTTAGCACTTTGATTTTCTCGTCATATAAAAACGAGAAGGAAAACAGTGATGATGCCATGCCATGCCAAATGCACATAAAAACTGATGTAATGTAACTAACAGACAGAAAAGAGATATATATCCTATTCTTGCGTTCCCGGTAGCTGACTCGTAGGAGAATGTGTCAGTAAGGGAAGTTGAAGGGGAAAACGGTGCAGTATTGGTGGATGATGATGATATTGTCTATTTATACATATTCGTGTTCGTTACATGAACCAAGTGTAAAGGATATAAAAATAGGGATGTCGGCTTTCTCATCGAATTTTATTTGCATAATGTATGGAAAAAGTATAATTTTTTGGAAAGTTTTCCACTTGAGAATTATGTTTGGACTTATAATTACTAATTTTAGTTAACAGATTGCCTTTTGTCATTAGACCAGGTTTTATCGGAATGAAAAGTGGAAACGTTTCAAAATCAAATAATTTTTATTCATTTTTAAATTGCAAATGGTGGCAGTTTTGCTTGCATGTTTTACTACATAGTGACAAATATTGATAAAAAATTGACCCAATCAAGTTTAAATCAATTTTTTATTTTATTTATTTTTATGCAAAACGCATTCTGCAAAATGGCCATCCATGTTTCACCCCTCTTTCAAGTTGTACATACCAAAAATGTGATAAACTTTTGGAAGCACTTACTCGATAATGTTGAAAATAGCAGTCGTGGTTTAGTACACAATGACTTCTTCTATCTGGCATGTCCTTTGAATTCATGACGATGATGTTGATAACTAAGAAGAAAAGCTTTTTGTGGGCAAATTCGCATGTTTTGTTTGTTTTCTTTCAAAAAATTCAAAAGATTTGCTGAAACGGCAGCCGGCAACGGAAATTCCTATAATGCTTTGTATTTGTTCAATAGGTAATATTGTTTGGAACTGTAAAAAAAATCCAAAATCTAAGGTTATTACAGTCTAATGGTAATAACAATGATGATATCACCCAAATCACAGGAAGGAAGCCCACTGAAGGAAGAATGAATGCTTCATCAATATTAAAAGGGGGCAGATAAGATAACAAATAGCACTTATCGCTCCACTGGGAATAAATATAAATTATTGTCAACCTTTGCATAAATACATTCGTTAAAAATAGAATCTAACCAAAACAATAGATTGGTTGTCTCTTGATTTTCATACAATCTGGAAATCTTCTAAATAGCATTGAAAGTCTATAACCAGAAAGTTTAAATTAGAGTGGAGGTGATTATAGCCCGAAACAATTTTTTTGACATTTGGAAGAATTGCTAAATCCGGCTTTATTTTCGCAGCTCATCAAACTTCCCCTACCTTCATCTCCATCATTATCATTATATTCTGGCTGGCATGGCATGAGAGAAAAAGTGCTAACGACAAAGCTGGCCTTTCTTTCAGCTCACAATTACATTTTTACAGTCCAATTTTCTCTTGCAGAATATATTTTTCTCTAGGACAAGTGAACTAGAGATTTACGGAGACATGTCAGGGAGATATTGCCCATGAACATTTAGCTCACTTCATCGTACTCCATTTCGTTCAGATTGTGAGAAAGTAAGCCAGTAGTATTATTATCGTCATTATCAGACACACAAATAACAAGGTAATGTAATGCAATCCTAGTTGGAAACTTTTCCTTCATTCACTTACGTGTATTGTTAGCCAGGCCTCATTTATTTAATATGCAGCAGCAAACTCAGTTTGCTGTTTCGCCCTCTCTGCCCTTCTGGCACAATTCATAAAGAACTATATTTCATGAATATTCATGCATGATATATATTTCTCCCGGAAAGCATATGGGCTACCCATGTGCAAATAGAGATATTGATGTTTAAAGTGCAGAATGGGAATCGAGATGATGATTCGGAACGAATAGTGATGATGATGTTGATTGGAGAGGAGAGCACAAGTAGCAAATCGGATTTTTTCCCTTTTGCCGGGTACAATCTGCGGCGGCAGTGGTAGTTGAGTGGTGTTCTTGAAAACAGGAAGCTATTTATAGCCCAATGTTCTTTTACTCCAACGTATCTTAAAGGTTTGTGATGAAGGGGGCTATTGCATGACTGATCCCGAGGATGGGAATCAGTGAATGGCATAAGATATCCTGTTTTTAAAATGGGAAGGCGTAACACTCCATTGTGGTTTCCCACAGTTTAGCCACTTTACCTATACTTAGAGGAAGAAGGTTGCCTATCCAAAGCTATATATAGGGTGGAAGGGTAGACGTTCCATAAGTATAGTCGTGCGAGATAAACAGGAAGGATAAACGTCGACGGTTGACAATATGAATGAAAAGCTGAAAAATTGAGCAGAGAGTGATCGTGACAATTTCATCAGTTGAATAAAAATGTGCAGTATGGTAAGGTAGAGAGGTAGGCTAGAAGTACATATTTTTTATTAACTCAGTTTGTTATCCATATATCATTCTAATAAGTATATTCATTTTTTTATGATTGAAACCGTAAATGATCCGAATGTTTACTTAGATTGCTGGCGGCATATCTGCTGTCACCGTATGTTTTAAATGTAAACCATATCTTTTCATTATATTGAACAAGGGGTAGAAGATTGTATAAAATATAAGTGATTACATATTACCTTAGGTAAAATATATGAACATCATCATAAATGTCTAGATCATTAGGGGAAAGACTTATGGACACGGAAACAGCCATATGTCATGCATTTAGTCTGAAAAATCGCCGGGAAATGTGGTGGAGGTAACTAGGAAAACTTTCAGAAATGCGATGAATGGCAGTTATGAAATTGCTTTTGACCCATATGTTAATCATAACGAGATAAACCAAATGGCCCACCATTTAACGTGTTCATCCATATGGACAAGTATTAAATGTTGTTTACCTGTGGGGTATTCTGTAATAATTCCGTGTTATTTACATAAATAGATGATTTCATTTTGTCAAATGTCAATTAAAGTTAAAAATTAAACGAAATCCTGACATCCAACAGCTTTCTCCTGCATTTGATCATTTGTTCCACGTCTACAAGTTTCTTGGCAGGGAACAAAACAGGGGAAAATAGTTTGACAGTGTACAACAGAAAAAACACATTTAATATGGTTTGTGATTTTTCAACTTCAGATTCTGTTACTCAACTGATGACTGACATAATAGCAACGCTTTGTTCTCATTACATGCATACCTGCAATGCTCCAAGTGATGTCAAACATAACTTAACGAACATGCGAGAACACAGCGGGAAGTAATTTAAAACTCCGTCTACTTTAGTAAAGACAATGTACGCATAAATATTTTAATGGAAACAATTACAACTTGATATTTCCCCATCCATTTTCGGAATAAACAAGCCCCCATTTTTCAACTAGCACGGTTGAGCAACCTTTCTAAGCCTCTTGCTGAAAACCCACGAGGAGGTTTTGCAAAAAAATCCTTGTCAAGGTTCTTGTTTCGTAGTAGTAGTGCTAAAATAGAACTACATTATGTACAAATATGAATGACTTATAGAGTTTGTAAGTTGATATGATGATACAGACTCCTCCTCTGCCTTTTACAAGTTTCCCAGTTGTAAAATGTAACATCGTCTTGGAAGAAAAAGTGCTATATGGATTCCCTTTTCTGCTTATTTACACATCCCTGTATACTTACGAAATACATTTTATTACATAGGAATTCACAAGAGTACTGTGAAAAGAAGCGAACCATCTTCCCTACTGGGGATTTTGACAGGGAAAGCAATCGCAAGTGACTCCATTAGTTCATTTTTGCTCCTTTTGAGCTTTTACTCGAGAGCCATGATCTCACATCGTCTCAGTTCTCACACTGTGAAAGGCTTGTGAGCTGTATGCTAGCGGAATTAATAATGTATTTCACCATAATATTTATTATTAGTATCAACATCAACATCTTCAGGCAACAGAGGACAAAAGAAAATGTATCTATCTGAGAGGAACTTTAATTTAAGTAATGGCGATTATTAAAAGTTGTTAAGATGCTTACTCTAGAAGTGTAGAGAATTGTGTGTGATGTGATATGATGATCAAGACATAATCGAGGCAGTTTTCTAATGCATAAAAGTCAGAAAGGAATTTGGTGTTGAGTAGCTTCTGTCTCGATTCCATTTCTCTGTTATCTCTCACGGGACAGCATTTTTCTTTCTGGGAGACACAAGCAGTACATTATGCACTCTATGAGGCCCACTATTGCAAAGAAAACTAACAACTCTGTCTGCACATACTAGCCATTCCAAGATATAATATCACAGCATGGTTGGCTAAAAATGTACTTAAAACTAACAATTAAAGTGTCTCCTTACTTCAAACGAAAGATTTGGGAGTGATTATGGAAGTTGAGTAAATAACGATTTTCTTTTATTCACTCTCACCAGACCCAATTTATTACAGTAGATGGTCTTGTGTACGGAAACAATTCTTGTCGTCCTTAATTAGGATTTTCTGGTTGCAAAAAGTAATTAACCACACGCCACCCAGCCAACCAACAGCCAGCCCAGTGAACAACACAATCTACCTAGATATCTAATCAGAACACTCCAGTCGGAACGATTCTTTATAATTGCTCATTATTACTCTATCGTCATCCTCATCCTCTGCAGCATCATGATGCGAACAGTCATGGATCTATGGAAATAAACAGGCCATCCTGAATGAGGAACCTCACTCGATGAAAGACTACAATTTTTTGTCATGCTGTCTTTTGTGTTCCTCATTTAACAACTTTCCCCTTTCAACGAGCAGCAGCTAACAAAATTCCCAAAAGCATTATGCCATTGTGTATGTCTCTCTATTTAACTCTGGTTGGATTCTTTTCTCTCTTTTGCATACCAACAGTTTGGGGAGAGTTGCATCTCAAATGCTCGTCTGCAGCGTTATAAAGGTTACCTATTCTCAAACTTTGTTGGGAGTGGAGTAAGGCAGAGAGGAAGCACTACTAACGCCACCACGACCGGATCCAAGTAGATAGTTTCCTTTCATCATTTCTCCTTTTGTTTAAGCCAACTATTCGTAGAGAGCTGCTCTTTGATGCTGGTTGGCTCGGTAGCCAACACGATGATGTTTTCCACCTCCGCTAGTAAAGGGAAATGTGATCCCTTCTGTGTACATTATAGTATAATTGAGCCAAGCAGAGTGAAAATAGTTTTTCCATTAAATTCCAGGAAGGGAAAAAGATGAAGAAGGCGAGTTGGATATTTCCTCGTGGGAATATTGTGGACTGGAAAGGAGAAAATGATTTTGGGATTGGTACTAAGTAGTGCCACACTTGTAAAGCAACTTCTTATTTGCATGCTAATATAAACCTGCACGCTAATCTTTGTTCTTCTTGATGGGCTTATTCAATTAATTAACGTGGACGGGGTAAATGGTAGTTCCGATTCTAGCAGAAAATTTGCACGTTAGCATTTAAAAGTTTTGGAGAGAAGGTCAGTGCAAGGGCAATTTCTGATTTAGAGGAATCAAACACTAGAACGTCAAAGTTAATTGGGTTCAAAACTGGAAGCGGGTTTTACATTTTTTGATAAACTTTTCCACTAAATTATTAGGAGCAACTAACATCCACATCTGTTCATGATCTGAACAATCATTAGTGTTGCGTTGCACGTGGTTATGTGGTGATTGATGGGTTGACAATGGAATTGAGCTGAATCCCTTGGATATAGCTTGAATAGAATCGAACTTTCCACGAAAGAGAATAGTTCATTTCATTTGCATACGAGGAAACTATCAATTCAAACGGAAATGACAAATGAATTCTTGCAGCTGGCAAGTTTCTAAAATAGTTAATAGTATTAATTAGGAATTTCATATGTTTGCAGAATTTTCAATTGTCTTTTGTGACAAGTAATCCAATCCTCTTTTATTCGTTCTGTGTACTCATTCAACTACACCTACACGGTTTCCTGGCGTTTATTATTTAGTTTTTGTGAAATCTTTTTAGAGGTTCTCAATTCGCTGAACCTCTTTCCAAATCAGCAACCTTTAAATATTTTAAAACATTTTTATCGGTGAATGTGTACGTAAGAGCAAATTATATAGACCTACAGTTTGAAAAAATTCTTTTGTCAAATTTCTAGTCATAAAATCTTATTTTGCATCCCTCTTCCCATCATTGGAATTCATCTCACGCCTAGTCCAACGTCATTAAGAAGAGATTTTTCTAGTAAAAACTCGGCTGTGATTGCAAATTTCTGAACTAAAGTGTCCCATGTAGTCTGACCCCTCTTGAATGCCCTCAGCTTGACCTATATCTTGCTGGAACTGCTTGCACCGGTTTTCCCTTTGAAAAGTATCATTATTGCTCTCAACGGCCCACTTTGGGCATAAGTGGAAGCAAAACACTCGAATTTTGAATTCTGCTCGAGCCTGATGTGTTTTGAATGACTTGAATCAATTCTTTTCTCTCCAGCGCGGTCCAGCCATAAAAGTGTTCATATTGTCTAACGAGATTATTGTCCTGTGAAGAACTA
Organism: Lepidocyrtus paradoxus; assembly: GCA_034696885.1. NCBI lineage: Eukaryota > Metazoa > Arthropoda > Collembola > Entomobryomorpha > Entomobryidae > Lepidocyrtus > Lepidocyrtus paradoxus. The sequence goes on from JAQGAH010000069.1 coordinate 50,434, forward strand.
CTTGAATATAGAAAAAGGACCAGCATATTGGAACACTTTTTGTGTGTAATGTGATTTTGCTTTATCTCACTAGGCTCATCTGACGCAGTGGTGGATGCTCAATTCATCTTTAAAAGCGTTTTAATAAAATGGGCAGATCCATAGGAATAGGACAAACACTTTTTATTCCATACGTGACTCACATTGATTTTACAGTTGTTTTTAAGAGACAAAGTCATAGTACTTGAGCGTGCTTGTCGCAGTCGCAAGGGGCATTTTAATGTTATGTTCATTGCTTGGTGGCTTACGGTTACTACCAAGCAGTTCTCGGTTAAGCTGCACAACTCATTACTATTTTTCATCTGTCTGGGCTGGGATGAAGGGATCAGTTCAGAGTGGGGCTTCCTTTTGTGGGCTTCTAGGAACAAAGGATAGTTATGAAATAAATGTGATCCATAATCAGCTTTAAAATATTTATTTTCTACGAAACGAATGCTACAGCTTGTTCAATGGAGAGGTTCAAAAACGTTTCAAATGGAGGGGTTTTCCAGGTAAAAAATGTAAGAACGTAGACAGTTGGTAGCAATGTTGATATTATTATTATTATTGCCAACACGGCCACTCGAAATTGCTTTAATTCAACATGGCTTCCTCTTACATCTGCGACGAGCAAGATGGAGACATACTTTAAGCCAGAGAATGAGACTCTGCAGCTGGTTCAGCAGGTTATATAAATGGAGAACACGGACACAGACAATCTTTCTTCTTTTTTTAAAAAGAGAGATAGAGAGAAAGCGGATATGGACAATTTTTAGAAATTAGATTTCCAACTAACTTGTTTTTCCTAAGCTGTAGAGGGAGAAAATTGGTCAAAAGAGGTTTCCTTAATAAAAAGGCATATGCCTTGGCTTCAATAAATGGATGTGGAAAGAAGTCAGGAGGAACTCTCAAGCTCTTGTATTATCTGTAATCGCAGTGCTAAACCGGATGAGCAAAATTTACTCGTCTTCACTCTCACCCGGAAAGATGTTCTTGGAGGAGCTTTCATTTGCTCAAAACATAATGAAAATTTCATCTGCACAATCTGCGGCCAGCTTTTCAGGATGAGCATTAATGGCGAATAAGCTGAAAAATAAAATTATAACCTGCGTTGCATTGGTTTATAAGATGTCGAAGAGTTCAGAGCTGTCAAATGATAGGAAGTAATGGAACTGCTATTCTACTAGCAATCATGACTAAGTAAAACGCCGATAAATATAAAACTTTCTTCCTTGAGACTGCAGTCGCATAAAGATACAGAGAACTCAGACTGAGGAGAAGAATTACAGACAATCGGAGTATATTCATTCGTAGATACATGTAAATACGTGCGTGTTAGTAGCAAAGTGGACGAAAATATAAATAAAAAAAATTGATGAATTGTATAAACCATCAAACATGAAGTTGAAACAAACTTTAATTTCTATCAAATTAAAAATGAGTTATAATACTTAATTAACATACTTTATGACTGATGCAACCAAAAGCATTTTCTTTGCATAGGCAATCTGTCATTCATAGTTTTAAAATGAAAGGTACCGAGAGTTCTAAGAACAGGTAATTAAATTAACTTTACGTATTTCTTTTAATTGTTGGTAGGAGTTAACTAGTTCATTAGAAATGCAATAGTTGAGTACAGACAGTATAGTAAATGCAGAATGCTTCCTACTCACAACACCACCTTTCATTCGCTTTCTCAACTGTAGGTGCTTGACAAAATTAACATTAACACATACAGCCCACGACCAGCGGAGGTTTACAGTTACAATTATTTGCATTCACTGTTTTTATTACATGCTATATACCTCATTTTCCAGTAGAATGAATGACACCGAGTCAGCATAACATTCAGTGTCATATTTACATACCACTATTACAAAAGAGAAAGTTACTTTCTCCCTGTCACCAGTTAATCAGCTAATGGACAAATTATTTAATCTGGGAATTCTCTCTTTGTCGCATTTTACAATAGAATATAACAATAAGTGTGCTGTACAAGAGAAGTGCTGAAGCTGCTCGTCAATTTTACAGCTAAACCGCAAATAAAACGTATTACTATTTTATTATATTCCTCTCACCTCCTCATCTACATAATCCCATAAAGTACGCAGAGTTCATTTTACATAATTCATACAAAAACTTTCCTATTTTGGATTACAAAGAATAGCTGGCTTATTAATATACAGTTTAGTTTGAGGTTAGGATAACTAGCTAGTCTAACGGCGATTAATTGAGAAACTTTTAAATACCTTTGCAGAACTATATTACATTACATTAGATTACAGTAATAATTTCATAGTTATATCTGTAATAAGACAATAAAATGGTTACATATACTTATGTATCTACATAATTAGAACAATATGAATTGCTGACGCTGCTATCACATTCGCAACCACAGTAAAAATCCATTGTCTCACTTCCCCCCATAACCCTATTCAACTAGATGTATATGTACATACCACAGAAGTTTTGATGAGACACAAGTATTCATTCAATACTCAAGTAAAAATACAATATTTTTTTTCAATACGGGGAAAGATTGCATTGATTGTAGAGAAAAGGTGAAGACTGTACATTTGCCAATAGAGAAACAGTTACATTATCAAGTTGTAGTGATGGAATATATTTCTCTAGGAATTTAGTGAATGTAGTAATTATATAATAATGTAGCACTCTTGTTTCATATCATAGTGTTAATTTTAATTATATATATTATCTTATTAGCTGTGCCGTGTTATATTTACATGATGATATACAGAGTATTTATTTGAGTTAGTTAGGAATATGGTGAAACTTTCACCTGAAAGTCTAGATCTTGAATTAAAAATGGAATACATTAATCTTATAACCATTTTGTAGTATACTGAAAAGATGAAGAATCTTAAGAGAAAGTCGTGTTCGAGACCACGACCATTCTCCAACAATATATTTAATTATGATGATGCTTCATGTAAAATAGTTCCGCTGCTGTGGTTTGGAATTTTGCTGAAAGTCAGAAAAAAATATTCACTTCACTTCCGCTGATAATATGATGATGAGTACAAAGTTTCTAACTAGGAGAGCGCATTTGTTATAGTGGCCAAGAATTTGCTGATGAGTTGCTGTTTCCCCCTGTCGTATTTGTATTGCCATCTGAATGAAGTGACGTCAAATGATTTTCAAGACTAGACAACGATGGCGGAACCTCCCCTTCTCCCCTTCCTCCTCCTCCTTGAGACTTGATGGAATTAGTGCGGTCATTGTTAAAATGAAGAACATTCCGACGGGAGCCTGGAGCCTCGTCGAACGTTCCACAAAGAACGTCGTCATCCTTGGCGGGGAGGAACATGGAAGAGAAGTGGTGGAGCAAGTAGCCTCCAATTACTACGCATAGCATGAGAAGGAGGCATAGTAAGAGGATTGAGGTCGGACGTAAGTAACAGGAGAGCTTGCTAGCATCTTGGCGGTCCATTACATCCTACGGAAGAGAGAAAAAAAGGTTCGGAAGAGGTAAAACTGAAACTTCTCCGTTGAGGAGGAACTCTACCGTATTTATTCCGGAGTTCAAGAGCATTACATTAGTTCTTTCAAGTTATTTACGATGATAGAGGTGTAGTCTCAACTTAAATACGACGTGAGCGCTAAAACTTTCCCCTTTAATCGGGACAACAAATCTGGCACAACTTTTCGGCAGAACCAATTTCTTTGTCTTGGCTGACTTATAGGGGCAGGGCAGGCAACTTGTAAATTATTTTTTCCTGGATTGGATACAAACAAGTCCAGTGTTTGGAACTTTTCGTACCAAATGTGAATTTCAAGGGGGAAAGCGTTGAATATCATCTTTTTTTTCTTCGAAATTGTACAATTTTTTGCCCATATTAAAAGGAAAGTTTTTTTTCTTGTAGAGATTCATTTTCCACTTGAAGATCTTTGGCAATTTTTCCTCTCATTTTGAACGAGTATTTTACAAGTTTTTACAATAATATTCATAATAAGTTTTAGCTGATGTTGTAATGGTAGGAAATGGTTCGACTCTAGACCACTAGAATTAAGGACCCAGTTGTACGTTGTATGTACCTATTTACATATCATATTGATATGGTGGTGGGGGAGTTAGCTAGCAATTTTTTGTGTATTATTTATTACAACACTAGACGGCCGGTCTTGAGGGCCAAGATGATCCACTTCTAGAATGAAAATGACAATGAGCAATATAATCAGTCGTGCTTCACTGATCGTATCTTCAAAGCTAGCTCAATACTTTTAACTAACAAACTTGAAATACAGAAATAATGGATATGTTTTCAATGAATAGACGAAATTGCACTTTTAATTTGAATTTTAAGCCTAAGCCCAATATTTAATTTAAATTTAACATGTAAAGAGATTAACTAAAGATAAAAAATATGGGCCAGTACGACAAGCCCTATTTCAAAATGCAACAGTGATAGTTGGACTTCTTAACACACGAAAGATTGTACCATGAAACAAGCTGTCACAAAATCTGTTGTAAAGGATGGAGCACGTTCTCGCTACAAAAATGTTTCCCTCCAACATCTTAGGCCAATAAAGCTTGATCCATATTTTTTTTAGTTATTTTTATGAAACGTATTGAGCTCTGACTAAATACAGTTTAGTCTGCTTGTTCCACCAGGATAGATTTAAGCCATGGAAATTTTTTCGCTGCACGTTTCCCTTTCATGTTTTTTTTCTTCCTATGCTACATTAGCTTGTTGGCTTTGGCAGTGAATGTTCATCGCGTCAGTCTGCTGTATGCAATGCTAAGTTTTCGGACTACTGGAGCACTGTGCCGTCAACTGGAAGCCACCACCACACAGCTACTAAAACTCGTAGCCTAACCGTTGGAAAATGTCTATGGCTTGTATAGTGATCGCGTGGTGGTGGCAAAGCCAACTAGAGTTTGTTCCATCTAGTTAGTTCCATGTTTCGTGTTAAGACCTACATAATTTTCCCTAAGTCAACCGTGTGGATAAGTGAACTTGCTCCATACTATGCTGATATTACTCATTTGAAAACTCTCGCTATTCAAGTTTTTATCAGAGGTTTCGACTATCCGATTTCATCTATAGTTTCCACCCCTGAATACTATAAATAGACAGAATTTTGTAAAACTTGATCTGGGTTGGATGCTCTCTCTCTCTCTCTGGATCCGAGAACGGGTCCATTGAAATGAAATGGAATGCATGAAAATCCTCTGTTGTTGCTTCTGCTGCGATCGTGGTTATCTATACGTAACTAAGTTTCTATCTAAACCAAAAGAGTTATGTTGTCCCTCGCTTGGTTACTCATTATTATTCCCACACTCTCGCCAGCTCTTTAGCTTTCAGCTCACTTTTCCACTCAGTCAGATGAAACTAATGAAATAATGCATTTAAGACAAAGTTTCCCTTCTCACTACATATTATTACAGCCAGCCGCAGCCCAGTCAACTAACCAATTTTCCAGAAACTTCCATAATACATATTACAACAAGTTATTAAACGACAGAGAAAGTTCAGTCAACCTCTACCTACCTAACCAAGCCCTACTATCGAGGCCACGCCATATTAGACAGTTTGGCGAAAAGTTTTGCTTTCTCCTATGGAATGCAAATATGTACACAGTAGCAGGTTAAGATGAGCTTGTATACTTATGTACTTATTAAAAACATAGTTTAGATGGGGGAAATCTTTTCTCATTTTTCCTTTTAATTCTGCCTCGCCATTTCCACCTTACGACCTACATGCACATCCCATCATCCCTTTCATTCTTCCCTCATTATATCTAATGAGAAATATATAAAATTTATTTATTAGTCTCTGAAAGGAAAATTGTATGGATGCTCACGTCCCCATCCTATCAAGAATAAATTCATGGAGAAAGTTTATTACCGAAATGTACCGTTGTGTATATGCTCACTATACCTAGTTGAGACATCGAGTAGTTCGTACACTATTCCCTAGCACACCATATTAGTTTACTCACCATTGCAATTAGGAAGCCAATGAGGCATGCCTTCATGGCTGGTTTCAGATTTTCCCCCATTGTCAAGCTATACGAGTTCTGATCCTTGTCGATGAATCCAAGTATAGTTCCATCATGATGCTTAACCTTTTTTCCCCCAAAATACACGCCACGTTTTTATTCAGCCGTGTTGAGATATAGTTGAGATGATAGCGTGCAAGGATGATGAGGATGATGATAGTAGATATAGACGGGGAGAGTAATAACGTCGATGTGAAAGTAAGCAAACAAAATGCGGGCAGAAGGATCATCACCATCAAGGAACCGGGATCATGATTTCACGAGGAAACACGTTCATTCGGACGCACACATAAATGGAGAGGAGGTTGAAGTTGACGTGATGATATAATGGTGCCAAGGGAAGCCATCATTATAGTCGTCGTCATCAAATTGCCAGTATAGTATGAGATGTGGAGAAGTCGCATGTACAAAAAATAGAAACAAGTACAAATGGTTTTGGTTAACTTTTCCAGAGTCTAATGTCTTTTGCCTGTTTGGGCGGAAAGCTAATAATTTTTCACATAAAAGGACGGGAAGAATTACTAATGGAAGAGAAAGTAAGTAAGCATAGCCTTCCCAATTTTTTTTCGAGGTTATACCCCCTGTAAAAAAGCATAAATGACATGTTGAGTGTAAATGTGTGTCGCAGCGTTCCAAGGTATATCAACCGCACAGTTGGGATGTTAAGATGAGGAAAAGTAATAGTAACAATTTTCATTTGCTGCTCCTTGTTAATGCTAACGTACCATTAATTCTGCCCTGTTCTTCCATCTCCCTTTTGTGAACACACTGAATGGGTGGATGCTGTCAAGTTGGGGTACTGTTTCGTATGTCGCTTCCGGGCAGCAGCAGCAACTTACACAACATTCTTTGTCCTTAAAAATTATACAAAGGGGCTCTTCCGGCTTGAGTTTGAAGCTGGCTGTCATCGCTGCAAATCGGAGAGTCTAGAAAATTAACCACAATACAGGGTTCACATTGTGCAGCCAAGCACAATACGTACTACATGTATATAGCTTTATTCCCAGTATCACTACTTATGTATAAGTACGCATTAAAAAGCTTTTGAAGAGGGAATTGCTAAAAATGCTTGTCTCCTGAGGTGCTACATTTTTCGCCATAACTTAACATAAGCTCCTCTTACAAAGTCCCTCATTCGCAGAAAATCACAAAAACAAGTTTTCATTCTTTGCGGGAAAGTAGAGCGAAAATACAAAAAGGTGGTTTCAGAGAAAGAGAGAAACTACTCTTTGAAGAGTAGCAATGAGGAAATACATGATTTGAAATGTAAAAATGACGAAACACATCCTTTACAAAACTAGCACTATACCTTATTCAGAAGGACTTGAAAGAAAAACTACTTCCACTTTCTCTTTTACATGCGTAATCCCTCATCCTAAAATGAAGTGGAAGCGTTTGTAATCTTTTAAGTAAGTAAATTTAATAGAGTTCCTCTAGAGCTTACCAAATTGACATCGGCAGACAAAAGATTTAGAGAAAGTCTGCTCTAATTTTTTCCTTGTAAAATATGAAGCTCTTAAGGGATTGCTACTTATACCATATGCCTACTAAAAATGGGCCTGTCGTCATTACTCAATATTAGTGGCATCTCATTAAACAGCTTTCAAATTAACCCCCTTCACCTTCATAGCTCATAGACTTTGGCTCCACTCTGGGAGAGAGGACCAAGTTTACTTACGTAATGGAGCAGGGCGCTTTCCCTCACTGGCATAGAGCATAATGAGGATAAAGACAAGAAATTAATGCGTTAGTGGCAAACCTGACAGCAAGAAATAGTTCGACTTCTTCCGAACTCCAGTTTGAGTACGCCTCGTTGATTCCTGTCATGGACCAAAATCACTTTCTGCTGCTGCTTGAAGTATCTTGACCAGATGCTCCCATTTGTGTCTCCCAGTGCTGTCTCAAACAGACATTCTTGACTTTCATCTGACACTTTGTAATAGCACGGCGTGTCTGAACATAATCATAATCATACACATATGCAGTTTCCATTAACAAGTAATAACAAGTAATAGTAATAATGCTTTAGCAAAGCAATAAGAGTAACAACGCACAATCAAAATTGGCACCCCTTTAGCTCCTCTAAGGAACTTCTACTCCTGCTTTCCCTTGAAATCATGTAAACTGAAGCTGGGGGGAATGCGAGGGCACGTATAAATTCATTAAATTCAAGAGTGAAAATGTTTGCAAGTGAAAGTTTTTCTTTAATTACTTATAAATACTCTGCTTTAATGGCCTTTCCACACTGCACTCTTTAATTTGAATAAAAGTTTTTGTTTCCCCAAAAAACATATTACAAAGGATGCTTTTCTCCTGAAGCACATTCATTTGTTTTCAAGAGTGTAGTTCACTCTTGTTTTTTCTAGGGTTATAGCTTCCTCTTTCGGTAGTTGAGCCCATTCTAAAGAACTTTAATTTGGAGGGGTACATTCATTTTTCACTCATTTCTTTAAATTAGGAAGGAAAATTGGAACGTGTGGTTAGTTTTTATTGTTATGTTATGGTAGTCCTCCCCATTCTCAGGAAAGCTGGAATTGCTCCGGGTAAAAAAAGCAACATTAATAGAAAAGGCCACTTATTTGTACGTATACTTACTGTCATCTGTAAGCTGGACGTATACTTTCCGCACATTCTTTAAAATTTCCAGGTCTTTCTCGCAAGACGGCAAAAACTTTGGACTGGATGGCTCCTGCTTTTGGTGATAATGCTCAACTTCGTACTGTTGCTGATGATGACCTCCGTTGCTTCCACAACTGCTATTAGGACTGCCCATTGTCTTTTCTCCGCTGCAAATGACCTCATTACTACTCCCCTTCCTATTCAACCCTACTAATGGATCGTCTTTTTGTGCTGCCTCTTCTGCTGACTGTGGTAGCGTCATGTCAACATCTATTTCCACATGATTACCTGAACTAGCACTATCCCTATTTTCCCTTTTACTCTTGCCACCATCACCACCATGAACCGTTCCATTAGGGATCTGCCCATTGTTGCTGATAGCGGATGTAGGTGACGTTGTCATCATCGGGCTGGGAAAGTTGATGCAAAGAGTGGGGCTTTTCACGCGATTTTTATTCTGATCCTCAAAATGTTTTTCGCCGTTACCACCAGGTACTTTACTCATTTCTCCAGGGACCCCTCTCTGAAACTCTTCCGGTGATTTACCATCCGCATTACAGCTGCCACCACTGGAATTTTGAAAGTAAGCTTTAGGGTCACCTCCGAGAATCCGCAGTTTGACCTCGTTTAAATCTAAAAATATTTTTAGGAGGATAACAGAAAGGATTATTATCAGCCATATACTTATCCCAGCAAAGACTACTTAAGACATGGCAGTAGAAAGTGTAAGTTACTGGAGGCATATATCAAACACAATGAAAACAAATTGCACACCGGATGCAAACATATATTTTAGGATTTACTGCATCTGGCTAGCCCGCGCGCCCATTCTCTTTGTTTCACTCTCAGTTTCAAGTAGCAAATGACATTAAATATGTCAGCTCACGTACATCTCAACAAGTCTTTCAGTTATAAAGATGTATGCAGCAAACTGATCCTTATTTTTCGAGTGTAATCCACCCATTTATAAGTTACAACTAGACTGAGCTGAAGATGGAACTGAGCCATGTTATTCTTTTTTTTACATCCCTTTTACTATCATAATGAAATGAAGGAGAACTCCGCTAAGCATAATAAAATACATAATACATATTATCTTTGCTCCAGAACATTGCTCTCTTTCTCTACATGAAAGGAAAGTGCCAAAAACAGTTTTTTTATTGTTCCTTCATATCTCAGGGATACTATACCATCTCGAGTATCACTTGCGAATTGAATTGAATCTTTAAAAAGGGGACGATAATACGCGGTGGGATTACAGCATGGTGGTGGTAGTGCTAGATACATATCTGCATAAATATAAACTAAATGAAAACACTTTCCCTTTTTTCTCATTCCCTCCCGGTTTCCCCATCTGCCTAAAAATAATAAAGCTATATTACTTTCTCTCTCTTCACTATAAAAAGAAAGCAATCTTCATCGATTTTAACTTGAGAGTGGCTGAGTAAAACATGAGCATAAAAAATCGCTACTTCTATATTCCATATCATACCCCCACACCATCACCGCCAACACACACTCTTGCATTATTTCTCCCTTGTATTTTTTCCCACCAACTCCACCATTCACGATCATCATCACCAGCAACGTGCTTTCCCCCGTTTCCTCCATTCAGCTCAATAATGTACTTTCACTTACTTATTTTTAACTGTATAATGCATTGGTGGTGCGGTGGGAAGAGCAAAATGCTACCAGGGGATATCATGCATGACTCCATTATGTCCATGTTTGCATAATATCCTAATAGTAAATCGTCTCCATCTCTATCTAGCCCTCAAGTCAGAGAGAAAAGTTTAGCTTTCTTACATTGCTCGACCCAAATAGAGTCGCTCAACACTTCCTTTTTTCTTTCTCTCTGAAAAAAACGACATCTTATAAGATAAATGTATGTTAGTGTGCTAAAAAGTAGTCTCTTCCGTGTCGTGGTGGGGTAGTTTGAAACTGGATAAGGTAATTTGCATGCGTGCAAGATGACTTTCACTAGTTTTGCCACTGGATGGATGAAGAAAAACGACATTATTTTCATATCCATTAGGACGTGGAAAGGAAAAATAGCATTGCCAAATTTTTTTGATCTGCATATTATACATACATATTTAATAGGAACGAATAGACCAACATTACCTCCGTAGGTATATTGGTTAGGGTGTTTTTTTGCAGAAAGATCATTTCAGGCTAGAAGGATATTAATGGTTTCTTGATAACAGCAAGCGGTGCTGTGTGCGCAGCACGAAGCTGACTCTAAGACTTTGTGAAGAACTTCATTAAAATATAATATCTTATGAGTGGGCTCACTCATTCAAACTCATATTAGCACAGTTACATTACATATCTAATTGAACTGACAGTAGTCAAATGCATACAGGAACTACGTTCTACATTTTATTGGGGATAGAAATAAATGATCAAAGTAGAAGCAAACAAACTTTCTCCTTCTTGAAACCGGAAGAATTATCTTAATGCTATCAAATGGAAAATCAAATCTCTGCACAGGGGATCTTTACAGAGATCAGAGTAAATGAAGTTTGGAGTTTTGTTTGCTTGAAAGATTAAGGGGAGAAGGCTAATGGGAAAATAAATTATTCATCATGAAAACATGTGACATAGGTCCTTCTAATGCGACTTACATTAAAAAGCAAACAAAAATATTCAAAGAAACCTGACTTTCCCTTTTCACAGCAAATGACCAAGCACATCATCCCTGCGGGTTAGGGTTCAAGGCAACCTGCACTAAAAATATCCAACTCGAGCTTATACCGACGGACGGAACTACTCAACTCAGTTTATCCGAGAAGAGGACTCGTTTTAGCCTAAAGTATTCTGTAAGTAGCTTTATTATACATACATGACTGGACCTACTCCAGGAAAAACTGCTATAAAAGGGATTTTTCTTCATCATCATAATCTGTCTACTTTCCCATCTATAGCGATGTTTGCTCTTCTTTATGGTGCCTTTGTTGGCCCAGCCCCCACACTGACTTTTACTTCCCTTCGACGTGCTATATGAAAGCCTCTGCATGATTGCTATTAGACACTTTCCTTCTTAAACAATGTTTTCTTTCCCCCCGAAAAAAAAATCTTTCTGCAACGTGGATAGCAAGAACTGACAATGATTTTTCTCTCCTCTCTTTTTCTATCTTAAATCACATTATTATGAAAGCAAGTGAAGTACTCATGCTTAAAATGGGAGAACTTCTCATGACATGACTTCTTTCCCTCGATATGCTTCTTATGCTTTTATACGCTCCTCGAAAGATATACTTTTTTTCGAGCTAAAGCCCCTCTTGTCTTCTTTCATTGTTATCGGATCAGAGATTGTAAAGAATACTTTCACTTCGCTCCTCGTCACTCTATTATACCCATCCCTTGCATTTACTTAAGAATCCAACAATGCTCACGATATGGAATCCCCTTTTCAACTGCTCCTCTCAGTCCTCCAAAATGACTTATGAAAAGTATGTAAAACGGATACGGAGTAATATCATCCTTACGTTAGTTTCATCAAAAATCAATATGAGCCCCCTGTTGGAAAAGAAAGTGGTGCTAGGGTAGGCCTCGATCGAGAAATGGTATTGCTCTCCTAACTTCTCTATCTTTTGTGCTCATCCTCTCCATTTCCTTTTGTTGGATGAGCACCAGCTAAAAACTTTCCCGGTAAGTTACATATTTATTATGAATGCCGTTACGACGATTACGTGGATATTGGAGGGAGGGAGTGAGTGGAACAGTATTCAGAAAATTTTCAAAAAGGTTTATTGCCAATTCTTGGCAGACATATTCTATTCCCTATTCAGAGGAAAGCCCACTTCCCTCCCAGTGAATATGCTACTTGATGAGATGAGGGAGAGGATGAGGGTAGCAAGGTTCGACTCGGAACTTTCAATTGTTTCCCGTCCCCAAATGCGTGAACTTTTCTTGTTCCTTGCGAAACGAGACTACCTTCTATCATCCTGATCCAAAACATTATGTATATTATTATTGCATTTCGCGAACGTGATGATCGTGGAACGCCTAATGGCTTGTTTTATTGATAGATACGTTTCGTAGGTATTTGTCTTTCAGAATAAAAAGAATGACATGCATTTATCCCTCTCTCTGTTCCGATACGTATGGAGTCATAAGTAGAGCAGTTGAGAGCGATACGGCCTTGGACGATTTTATTGCATTAAGTATACAAGTACCTAGGAAGCATTATGTAGTAAAAACTTGTTTTTGGCAATAATGTCTATTGATATTGAAAGGGGCATTCTAAGCCCTACAGGGCATCTTGTATCATACCGACTTTTCACTACCATAAACAGAAATGAAAAATAGTAGGACTAGTGATTTTGTTACATAGTTAAATTAGCTAATTAAGGATGTATGATAATTGATAAGGCTAGTTGTAAGGATCTGATTTTGTTTTTTGGATTATTATTTAAGCTGTTATGCTGTATACTGTTCTGGTTTGGAAATCATGTGATGTAAATTACTTGAAACCTTTGAAACAGTTGAATAAAGACTACAATACAATACAATACAATACATACTTATGAGCATCCGCCGCATACTAAACTTCGTTGATTGCGTTTTGAAAGAAAGATGTGTGGAGGAGAATATTCATCAATTTCCCTTGTACCCTAAACAAAATAAGTAGATAAAACATTCTCTTACGAAACAATACTTGGGAAACTCCTCTCATCCATTTTAACTACCTTATGCATTGAAGGCTTATTTATAACGAGAAATCCCCCGAAAGAAGATTATATATCCGGATGGAGCAACAAAAGCAACAGAAAACCGCTTGTCATTTATCATTAATGTATTATTGTGGAAGAGATAAAATGGAATGATATTTATGAAACCAAATAAGCTCCAACCGCATTCATATGAGTTCATATGAGTGCCTGTTGTAACCATATCTTAAGGCATTATTCTAACATGTACATATTGTTACCATCAATACTACCTAATGTGCACTTTTTGTTAAGAATTATAATGGCAAAATAAAAAGACTCTCGGTGTATCCTCGACTGGCTGGCACAGGCTGATGACTTTATTTCAAACCGTTGCAATTTCTGTTCTGAACCCTACCAATGCGCTATTGTGAAATCTATTCGCGCAATCACTTTAAAAGCGGGTGAATAGCACTTTATCTAATTACGGTTAAGCAAACACGATGTGGGCTTACCAAGAGGGTCTGATAGCCTTTGTGGGGACTCCATTTCACTACACCTTTCTACCACTTTCTCCGTTACAAGTAAATAGACGTCTGTTGTGTTCAATGATGACCAACTTCACTCACAATTACAACCGTCCGTTGCTTGTTCATCATAAAAGGGATTCTGAGAAACTGATGGCACTGGTGCAATGATGTTCTACCTTTTGTCATGAAATTAGTAATAAAAGCGGATTTTTGGGTCACTAGCCGTTAACTGAAAGAGCAATGAGGTAGAAGTCCTCTTTAAAAAATCCATTAGCATCCATCCATATGGATATGGCGGTTGATAAAATACAAGAAAACAAAGACACTGTGGTCTACTCATGGACAAAGCACTGGATTCACTCAACCTTGATTCTCACAAGAGACTACAACACATTCAGGAAACTGCCGGACCATATCATCAGCGTGAACAGTAATAATGTAATAAACACTCAAAATCTGCCAGCCAGTCAGTGTGATGCGGTGTCTGGTCCCATCTCCTTCACGAAAAGGAACAAGAGAGAATCGCTCGTCAAATGTTTTTATTCTGCATGGGCTCTCCCCTCCATTGACTTTTTTTTATTATAGACTCCTTCCGCTCTTTTATTAGCAAAAAAATTGGCAAGTAGCAAAGGTGGCGGACAGTTTTCTGACGCTTTTTGTTTCTGATTTGAATTGAAAAATTGACAAAGACTTGGGAAAGTGCAAGGGGGCGAGATTTGAGGGAAAAGTGAAATATCCTTCCAACGCCTGGTTTTACTTTAGTTGACTGTCAAAAGATGTTGTATGTCAAGTCAACGTCAACCCCAAGCAAAAGGCTTTTGTGGCGGAAAATGATACTTTTTCTAGTCACGGTACGACGATGTTTTATGTATGATAAATTCCTATGCAGAGAACAGGGATAAACTTGGCACTCAGGGAAAATAGCGAAAGGCGCCTGGAGACCTAGAGAATACACCACTGCACTATCACACACTGCTTGCTCCGCTATCTTATTATTTTAGACGAAGAAAAATAGGCTAGGCAGGCCAGGATACATTCACTCATTCGCCCAGTCTTTCAAATGACTGACTGAGAGGGGAAACAGATGTACACTGGATTCATATTGGAGGCAGAGAAACAAGGTCCAGGGTGTTCCAGGCTGGTTGAAACGGAAGCAAAAAAAAGTTCAGGCTTTCCCCTACTTTCTCTCTTTGGTCTCTGGCTCAGTCGAACCAACTGAACTCAACTGGGATGGGATGAGCATGCAGTGACAAACTCTACGTAGTTGCTCTTCGCGAAATCTCCTTCTTCACCGTTACCACATCAAGCAGTAGCTGCAAAAGTGGAATAAAGCGAGCCCTTTTCTTCCCCTTCAGCTTCAACGGCAGCGTGCTTTCCTGCTGTGAAGCTAGCGTGAAATATTATATGTACTTATATAGGTGGGCTACTGCCTCATATTTCTTCCATAATCTTTACTTTCTCTCATTATAGAAAGCGTCATAAGCACGTAATATCTACGAATATATGAATTAGTCACTGCTAGCCAGCAAGTATGCATGTATGCGGATTTAAATATGCATAACTGGGAACACGCCAGTCAAGACCCACTGGACATCCCAAGTCTACTGCTCAACTCCAAAGTTAACTGGTTATAAGGGAGAGCATTCTGGAAAACTAGTAACTACCAACATCAGCATCGCCAACGGAATCAGATGCAGAATAGGCTCTAGTCTGGTCTGAGATTTCACTATGAAAATATGAAAGTTTTCTTTAAAAAATGGTCGTTTGCCATTGGCTCGCTAAACTCCTGTAGCAGTTTCCATTCTCCTTGAGTTTTATGTTTGATAATTTCTCTTTTTCTAGTTAATTTGCATATACATATTTTACGCTTTGCAAATGTTAAAAATAGAAATTAGGAACAACCCTTTCACTTTACAATATCACTTTTACCACTTTTTTATTCACCTAATAATCTACTTTTTCAATGGAAGAATAGACCCTTTCTAAATGCACTAGTTTTCAAATGGAAAAGATTTACCTACTGTTAGTTATAACGTAAATAGAAAGATTGCTTCTAAAAGTTGATTGTCAGTTAGCTTATTGGTGTGAGTCAATATACCCCATTCATATCTTTACCCACACGAAAAGTATCCTTTCATCTGCTTGTGCTTACATCGTGTCTAATAACACGCTATAGTAATAAAGCAGTTGACAAAATAGCACTCAAATTATTACCATTATGCATATTAATTTATTGTACATCACCAGAACCCCGCCCAAGGCCACTGTTCTGGGAGGCAATCATTTAATAACATTAATTTTTACTTCATCAAGAAAACGTTTATGGGCACAGACCTATAGTTTTAGTACGTGGTCGTAAATAAGCGTAATATGAACTTGTTTTGAATAATTATATAGCCTTGTTCTTTCGGTTTTGTAAATACACCACTCCTTCAAATCATTTTTGACCACGTAGAAAGTTTGCCCATGCAATAATCTTGTTATTTGAAACTCCTATACTGTTTTCTAAAGCTGAGTGAAAAAAAACAATGGGAACCTTGAGAATGGAACGATATGATTTCCTAATTTGAAATTCGAAAAATAAAGAAGTTGCAATGTTAAAACTGTTTGCACATCAAACCTTGTAACCTTCCCATACTTTTTCTAAAGCTGTCTGTGAAAGCATGCGTATCATAAACGTAACAAACTATAAAGTAATTGGACTATTGATCAGAGAATGCTATTTATATCTGTTATTTGTCCTATCTGTGTCATTGGTTTATTGTTCTGAAGTGGATCACTTTGCCCCATTCTAATTGCAATTATGGACTACAATTGCAGGTCAAACAGAGAGAAACTTCATTTTAAATTAACGTAAGGTTATTAACGTTCCTCCCTCCTGTTAAATCATCTAGCAGATTGTGTGTTTAGCTTCACTACCCACCACATTAAGTATTACAGTCGTTACCGCCACAAAGAGAAAGCCGGAGCTCGGAGCACATCCTCAAAGAAAGCATAGAGGAACAGAGATTCTTTAATGATATCACGGCTTCTGCTGGTTAGGGACCATGGCCCTGAGAGAAAGGAAGGTGAATAGTGGATGATTCATCATATCAGCATCACGATCATCATTTCCCTTCTCATCATCGTCATCCCTTCATTTATATCCATATCCATGGCCACCTCACTTTATTTAGTTTGAATAGAGCTTATATGGAAAGCTCAGGAATCTAGCCTGAGTCAACTCTAGTTTACTCCTTTTCCATATTTTCTTATTACATTACACAAGGCACGGCAGGAGAAAGCAAAACAAAGAAATAATGCCATATCACCATCATAAAAATATTCTTCCACAAGAAAAATATAAATCAGTTGGGAAATGAAAATAAACTTGACTGGACTCCTGCTCCTGCTCGTGGCATATGTATACCCAGTTGAGTGCAGAGTGAGTGAGCAAAAATGGCATTTCCTTTCATTTTCATTCGTCCGCGGATATTTATTTGCTTTGTTACATGATGATCATCGTGATGAGAATCATCTCTCTTTTATGCCTCTCCTCCTTTGTGCAATGACTGGAGATTCCAGGAAAACGGGGCTTGGGCAGAGTGCCTACGTGAGATGAAGCCAGCGTTTTGTTCTATCTGCGTTAGGAAAGAAAGCAGATTTCTCTCTCAGACAATCGGTCATTTTGAGAGAAATATCGTACCCAGTTTTTTATCTCTGCAGTGGGGTTATCGCGAAGGGAAATAACTTGGATATATATTTTTTGTCCAGAATAAGGAGAGAATGAGGAGTATTGCAGGGTCATATAAACATACATATTTATAGGTAAATACAAGTAGTTTAAATTGGAATACTTTAAGTAATATGCTGGATACCTACTTATGAGTTAATGTTTCTTAGAAAACATGGGTAAATTAATTGATTAGTACATTCACCACAAGCACCAACCTGTCAAAACAACAAATTCTCTGAATCTTTTAGCATCAAGCTTCTCGGAAAACGCTGTATTATTAATGATTATTATTATTATTTATATTTTCCAGATAAAAAACAGCTAGCACTCTGCGTGGGAGCAAGTATTGGTAATATATCCAGCCCACGATCTATTTCTTTATCAAAATACTACTGCAATGTCAAAAGAAACGAGAGAATGCCTAGCCTAAATGGGATGAAAAGGAAGGAATGGGGATGAAGAAATGTTTAAACCGATTTCCCCATAATTCCCACCCGCGCTTGCTGTTATCTGGATATTTATTATTATTTTTAGTGCCAAATACATACACAAGCAAGAAGGATCCAAAGGTATTCTGCATTCTGTATGTGTGGGGATTACTTTGTAAAATCCTCTCTTTACTTTGGAAAAAAGTGCCTATGTGCGTGCACGATGGTCGGGATGTCAGAATAAAGTATATGAATATGTACTCATATCTTTCCACACGTAACGTAACTGAAAGTGAAAGCAAAATGAAAAAATAAAACTATTTCGTGATATCAGGATGAGTCACGCTGCGCCTACTATGTCAAATAAATTGTCGCTTCCTATTGCTGCGCCGCATCCTTCCCAATTTCTGGCCTGACTTTGGCTGCGATGCTATCAGTGAGCGAAACTTAACGAAGTAACTAAATCGACTATTTATTTACGAGAAAGACGGGTCCAAACGGGGAAAAGCTGCGTGGATGACGAAGATTGATATCCAATTGTAGGAGTAATATTTTAAAATTGAGAACTCCTGTTCTTCCGCTTTACTCAATGCAGGCTCGGTATGAGGCAGATGTCGAAAACGCGTTAAACAACATTGACTTATCTTTATTTTTTGTTCACATTCCTTATTTACGAGAAAGACTTTTCGCTATGTTTAAATTATTCAGGATGCTGCTGGCGTGGGAGTGGGAACAAAAGGAATAAAGTACCTGAAATATGAAGCCTAGATTTAAACAAAGTCTAGTCTGTAGGTATGTTTTATCAAATAAAATATTCATAGATTCTCCGGCTGTCAATTAACAAAAATTAAATAGTAATCATCTCATAGTCATCATTTTACCATAGCTTCTGCTATGAGACGAGACATATATTCTAAGAAAGGGAAACGTAAACGCGTTGCACCTAAAACTTTTGTCTCTAAATAAGACCTCCATGAGTCTAAGAAGCTCCCGTCTGTAGTATTAATTCTTACTTATTCATGCGTTCTTAAAGTCTTCTGCTGTCCCGATTATATCAATCTAGGCAGACATAACCTTACAATGTAAAAACTGATTTGAGCGAGTATTTCCTTTTCCTTCGTGTGATATAAATTTTTACTACCATCTTCCGAGTTTTTTCTCCGGAATAAGTCTTTGGAATTTGCATATCTGTAGCTAAATCATAGTTTTAGTAGAAGATTCCGACTATTCCGAGCAGTTGTTGAACAGAAAGAGAAAATTGCTTGACAATCATTTCCAACGAAATCTGTGTGAATTCATAGATTGAATACTTTGCTTCCTCCAGTGACTATATATTAGATTTAGGTAGGGGCGGAGAAAACATTTGACGTATATTCTGAGCTGCTGTCATATCTACTTGCTTTCCCTCCAGGATAATGCAGTTCTATTGAATAACAATTGGATTGTAAGATGACGTAATTTCCCAAGTCAAGTGACTGCCTTCGCCTTCTTCCCACACTTTTTTTCCTTTCCACATTCCTTCCACTAATGCTACATCCTTATATAAAATGTAATGTCCTGGCATCTCTGCCTGTTCCCCTTTCCCAATTCCGCTCCCGTTACGTACAATTACCACCCTACCCGAAAGTTTCAAGGCTTCTGCAGTTTTCCAAGAAAAAAATCCTCCGATATGATCTCCCTCTTGCCTTTTCTTCATGAAGAGGAGAAACAGAAAGAATCCCATACCAAGCGGGAGTGCGATGTCGTACGGAAAGCTATGCCAAACTCTATCATCTTGAGAGTGAAAGTGAAAACAGATCAGGATATCATTCTTTCTCTTTAGAATTCAGAGAAATGAATAGAGAAAGTGTACATGGAGGATGGCTATATTAGAGAATAACAGATAGATACAGACTTTCGTTTTCATTTTTTATTGTGTAGCTAGAGCGAAAATACTAACATTTATTTCATTTCTCTACTTGTTTAGTCTCATTTTTCCCTCAGTCCATGCAATATTCTGGATTTTTTTGCCAGTCGCTCATTCCTACGATGGGATATGCCTGCCGCCCACTCAAAGTGTAAATATAGACATGGTTGGGCTGTTTTTGTGCTCATGGCATGGCTTATAGGTATCTTCTCAATTAAACGAACACCAGCTGCATAATGTAATTGAAAGAAATAATATTGTTAGCTTGATGTACAAGGCAGTAATGCACTGGTTTACCGCTTTTGTTTCGAAATAATACTGTTATTCAGAATCCCACAGGTATACTTTCTGATTACCCTTCCAACTCTGTTTTTCAAATGTATTATTGATCTGATTTTCTTTGTTTCATGTAGCATTTCAGGATTAATATACTTAGCTGTAGAAGTATGCGAAATGGGAATCCAATGTGGAAGTCATCATTTCCTCTTTTCACACGCGAACTTTTTGAGAGCCGAAAGTTGACAAAGTATGACATGGATTCATTTTAGTCGAAAATGAGTTCACACAGAGCTCCATGAAAGTGGAAATGATTGCACAGATTACACCACCAGAAGCTATACTGGAACAAAAAAGTAGAAAAGTGAAACAAAGCAGACTGATAAAGCTCGTGCTACAAATTGAAAGAAGCATGTTGGACGGAGCCCAGGACATGATGATGAATTAGGAGGAATGTAGGAAGAGCAGAAACAAGATTGATTTCTCTAGTGCACGAATCTAGAGTTCATGTACCCTATTTTCATATACTATGCTTGCTTGCGTGTGGATTTTGTATTCGTATCAGTACATTAAGTCTTTTTCATCTTCATCAGCAAAACTGGGAGAAATCCAATAGATCAAAAAGTCGGCAGCGTTCTCATTAAAAAGCAATCGCATAGTGAGATACCCACATTTAGTTTACTTTGCAATTTACAACTGGATTTCATTTGCCCTACTTTTATATTAATCAAGCGCGATTGCCAACTTTTTGTTGGAAGGTTTACCGTACGGATCACTTACTGATCTTCAGTTTAAATGAAAAAACTACGCTTGAATTTAAACTAACTCAATCTTAATGGACAAGATCATGTCATCGACGTATATTTCAGAGTCCAGAATCTGGTCTCCAGATCCGATTCCAGACTTCAGCCCAATTTCATAATCCATCCGCGTCCATCTATCTCCACACGTAACTGCGTCAACTGTCTCCATCTGAATTGAACAAGTATCTGATTGAGAAATTGGCAAACACATTGCACTGCAGTATTCTTCCCATCGACCTCAAGGATGGGAGCAAAATCGAAATAACAATCAGAGAAAGAAAATCCCATCTTCCAATACGAATACCTTACAGCCAAAGAAGCGCAAGCAGGTAAAGAGCATATGAATGAATGGTCTGGTCTTATTGTCACTACCAAGTAGTTTTTTTTCTTCTTCATGCATTGGCACAGGATTGATCCGCGTCCCAAATATTTTTTACGTAAGAATTGGGAAATCGAAACCCGTTTCATAAGGACCCTCCGATAAAATCCTTTTTGGCTTGTTTTCGCCTTCCACTTGATTGCTTTCAATAGAAAAAGGATGAAGGTAAGAAAAGGAGAAAATTGGATTTAGGTCAGGATCATACGAGCATAAAAAATTCGAAGCAAATGCACGCCACTTCATCCCGCAAAAATAAGAATACAGTTGTATTGCTATTGCTATACTTGTCTATTGGCTGTGCACTCTATTAGATACCTCAGAGTGTACACGATGTTCTTGCAGAATTTCCAAATAAGTAAAGGATGTGATGTGATCAGAAGAAAAAAAATCCTATTTTATTGTTAACAATAAACAGGACTATAGGGTACAAACATTTGTTGAGTTGGACGAAGGTGTAGGGATGAATACGTGAAATGGAAAGAAAGTAAGGGTAATAAAGCGATTTCCAGTTTGTGAGACGAGCATGGGCACGAGTTTACGTGATTTTTCCCCAATCCCTTTAAAACATGTACAAAATGAGCTCACAATCGGAATGATCAATGTACTTTATTTCGTTAGATGTCATGTTCCCACTTATAACTTTCCCATTGAAAGGAAAGAAAATGTATATGCGGAGCTGTTTATGCGGTGTGGAAAGGACAAGGAGGTTACACCTAAACAAATACAAGTTTACTCACTATCTGGGTTAAAGTTTCCGGTGAATCGTAAAAGAAACTTGTCCTTCTGGGACTGAAAGAAAGTAGAAGTCTGGGAGAAAAGTGAGGCTGGAGCTATCTAAATCATGAGTAAAGTGTAACTTCCGTTCATAAAGCTCAAAACCAAATCGATGCACTTCAGGGCCGTATACCATGGTTGTTTATTATATTGGAAAGGTTTTAGCATTAACCATTTCAGCATCACCTGAATTCTTGAAGCTCAACATCTTTAAACTCAGCAGTCAGAGTTCATCAAATATATATTAGAATAGTTTCAATATATTACATGAAATTGAACATTGCGAAAATGTACATTTGTATATTTTACTAATATATTATTGACTTGTGTAAAACCAATTTTTTGATACATTCGAAGGTTAAATTTTGCAACCCTTTTGAAATATCTTTGCATATCCTTGGTTCACACTCGTCAACAAAACAGGCTAGAGTGAAACTCGGGTTTGAATTTTCTTTAGTAAAATCGCACAAAGTGAGAGCCCACATAATAGAAAGAAGGCCAGTTGGGTTCTTTTGGTTTTTTGAAGTGCAAATCTAGTCTTTCTGATTGTATATTCTATTTGGGGGAAAATACGAAACATCCGGGAAAGAAATGAGAAGTTCAATACTGAATGAAATTAGGATGAAGCGACCTTTCCCGTAACGAATAAAGGATCCAGTGAACACAGGAGAAACTACATTTATCTTCCATTTGTACTCTTTCAGTTCCATCCTTTTCCACTTTACATGTTGGAATATTTCTGCACCTTTCCCGTTCTCACGAGATAAAAGATTTCAAGGGGGTTGAGATTGAGAGAAGAGAGCGTACGAAAAATTGTCCGTCCTGCCAGCATTAGTTTTGCAATGCAAAATATCACCAAAGTATGCATAAAGGAACTTTCACCAAAATGAACCAGCATTGCCCGTAGGGATGAAATAACGTTCTCCACGCTCACTTACATTTAATCAATAGAACTTGAAAATGCAATCCAAAAAGGAAAATTTATTTATATACTTTAATATTAAAAACTATCTTTTACCATGGTCAGCCATTCCAGTGAATCTTCAAACTCAATTTACCACTTACAAAAAATGGCAAAACTGAGAAATATAAAAAATAACACTGCAAATAGTGCTCTTCTGGGGGCTAGTAATGGAATGCTATATTTAGAGCCTTTCACAAAAAATGCAAAGGTAAAAGGCAATAAAGATACTAATCGTTCAATCTACAAAGATATGGCTCTGAGAAGACTTTAAAATACTTGGAAGATTTATTGCCTGTTGTACAGCTAGTGAGCATACTATGTTTTTTTTTCTACTAATGCACGATTTGCAGTTAAAGGTTGGCAAGAGAGAAAATGAAAATTGTCTTTTCGATTAGGAGCCAGTCATGAAGAAAGACATTTCTGCGAGCGTGACTTGCCTTGGCAGAGACCCTGTTGATTTCATATACATGTTAAGTGCAGGATATATCATCGATGGACAAGACCCAATTTTTTATGCAATGCGGGACAAGGACTAAAAGGCTCTTTTACTACTTGTTTTGGATCTCCTGACCTTCACGCATCAGGGAAGCCGACTATGCTGTCATATTCAGGAATCATGGCGAAAGGAAGTTTGCAAAAGTTTTTTGGATACTGCTGATGGAAAAAGCATATATCGCATTACTATACGATCTTTTAGTTGGACAACACTGCATTTGAATTTATTTAGGGTTATGCTTGAGTGATTTTATGATAAAAATCAAAAGTTTTTTTTTCTTTTGAAGTTTCCCCATATCTATGTTTGTTCAAGGTATAATAACAACTTTGGTAGTCCCTGCTGCTTCTTCAATTAGTAATTGGGAATAAGCCATATTATTTGAATAAGCCTAACAATAATTTCTTATTTTTCTTTGCATAGCTTTTCCAACAAATCGAATTTACAGTACACTTGCAGTAGCTATTTGTATTATGTCCGATTTTCTATTTTTTACATTATCAAGCATAAATTTTTCCTGCTGTACTACACGGTTTAATATTTGTTATAATCATTCGATATGAATCTGCGAAATTCCCTGATTGAGACGTACGTTGTACCTGCTTCCTAGTAATACCGGATTAATTCCATAGCAGATTTCTAGGAAGTCAACTTTGCTTTCCATTGCAGTGTTTACACACAATTGAATCAGTTGAATACGGAGAATTGACAATTTGCAATAACATGCACGTGCATGTTGAATTCCGCTATCGATGAGACGGTCAATGGACTGATTTTTATAGATTGCCTTTGAGTTTTCAGTTTTTCGCGTTTCTGCATACAAGGCTTATTTGATAGTTTATAAATTATATGAAATTGGATCAAAATTTATCGTCTGAGCTCAAATCGAGAGTCTCAAAAAGAAGCAGATACTTTCACTTTTTCACTTTTTTTAAAAGTTTTCCTTCCTTCCTTAGTTAACGTCAAGTCTTAAGACTTATTCTAATGTATTACAGACCAGCAATCAATTTCTAATCTAAGCTTTACTGAATTCTCACACAATTTGTATATTCAGATCCCTTTATCCTTATCAATAGAAGTACTATTTCTGTTTCAAAAAAAATATATGAGAAACTCAAAGTACATATACCAAACATATGAATCGTGGTCCACGATGTTCTGAAGAATGTTCAAAATAAGAAATACAACAATAGGTCTGCTTCTGCTTCCAAATTCCATAGGAATTATTTTTAGATCAACCTTAGAAAGTTGTATGAGTTGGTCATAGCCCATAAAGTTAAAAATAGACACTATTAAAACTTTTTGTCACAGCCATGTCTCCAAAAGGCGGGGGAACACAGGTACTAAAACAGAAATTGAGAAAAACTATTACGTTTCCCATTTCATGATTTCATTTGTCAAAGAAAAATCCTTTAATTTTGTTCCGTCAACTTTTTCTGACCTATTTTTCTTTGTAAAGAAAGCCGGAAAACTGCAAAATTCTTGAAAAACTTACTTTATATCTGTCACAGTACAATTCACACATTGTACGTTCGACAACGGAGTCAATTCTTACTCAAAAGTGTATTACTTTTAGGTACAAAACTTAATTATTTTTTCCAGGTCTCAGGAAGAATCTATTTAAAAATGATGTATAATCAAAATCAGCAAACACAACGGCTGTGTGCAGTAAATACGGAAATACGGAAATACGGGAAATACGCAATCAAAGCTTATTTTGAAACCTATAATTAAAAATTATTACGTCTCACGATCTAAGTGGGAAAAGCGAGATGCAATTAAATAAAATGCTGTCATTAGATAAAAGTGCTCGTTATACTTTTGTATTTCATTTCTTATATTATTCGTATTCTATTAAATTCTCCATATCATAACAAATTACAGCTAGTTTAGTTGTCGATCGAAAACTTTCACTTTTCAATGACGACAAAGATTTACAGTATTTTAAGTAAAAACTTAAGTGTTTACAATAAACAATAACTACTAATTCACTGGAAAACCCTTTTGATCCTGTTAAACCTTTTTTCAGTTCAGTGAAACGAGAGAATACACCGAGACGGGGAAAACACTAGAAAAATATAAAATTCTAGTATTTTACTTAGCTTTAGCTCTGTCGAGCCCCATTAACTTTCCTATGGCTTGACAAACAAAATATTTCTTTTTAAACTTTACAAAATTATAGCAAACTTACTGTTTACTCAAAAATACTCCCACATTTTTCGCAGCACAACTCATTAATAACTTTGCGCAAAGGATATCCTTCCATTCGGTCAGTGAAGCTAGAAAACTTCTAAGGCTAAACTATGTTCTCAACACAATGGTGATATACTTATGTATCCACTACATGGACATTTAGAATAGTTAAAAATATTAATAAACCTACCAACTTGCTGCCTATACCTGAAGCTCACCAACTTTTTAAATTAATTGAAATGATATCAAAAAAATATTTAGCAATAGCAGTATACAGGGCGGAGAGTATTTTATGTCAGGGAAGTACATGTTTGCAATTTGTAATGTATATCATATTTTTAATTTAATTGACAGAGGCTATAACTTCTGGAAAATAACGGAAGCTTACTCAACGAGAGTTTTAACCGAGTATTTATTTAAAATGTCAAATTATTTTCTCAGTGTCACGGCTAAAGTCTATCTAGGATTTATTTCAATGAGCTGAGTCTGGTAGCACTTATTTCTGTAAATTGAATTGATTAGTTTTTGGGAGTGCTCGATACGTCTAGTTGTTATAATAATATAAATATCGGTTGTCGGTCATATTAATTAAATTCACTTGTTTCACCTTTCCCTCGCAAAGCCCTTCCTTTTAGTATCACTCAACTAGTACTTCATATTTATAATTAACTAAGTACTATGGCTATGGCTATGACTTATTTGAGAAAAATGTTGGAAGCTTCTTAACCAGGACAATCGGAAGTTTGAAGGAATTGAGATGGTCTTTCTGCATAAAAGACTCTTATCAATATAAATAGTTGTTACGTGCATTATCCTTATCTACTATATACATATTTACATATATTTATAATTATGGTATATATAATTTAAGTATTCACAGGTTTTTACACGATAATTTACGATATAAAGTTACCCATTAGTTTCCCGGAACTTTCATAGAGCCCAGATTAGACTACTTGCCTAGTTAATTGGTACAGGTTATTAACCTTGCAGATAATTAACCTTAACATAAATACTTTACGTATATGCTGTACGATGTACGAATGTCATCCTCCTTTGATGTAAAACCTCTTAACAGAGCAGAACAACTAATTTTGTACACTTTTTTTATTTGACTTCGCTTTCCCGAGTTAGAGTCTCGGGATTCAACCTGCTAAATTCTTGTACTTGCAATAAAACATAAGTATATAAATCAAATTAATTATTCAACCATTATCCATATAAGATAGGTACATAATTATAGTGATAGATACATAATATGGGTATGTATTCTTTATCAGTATGACAAATATGCTGAAGCTGACACTATTCTTACTGGCAAATCCACCGCAAACTATGTTATCCCATAAACTTCCTGCAGTTTAAAAAGTCCTAATGCTATAATTATAGTACTTCTACAAATAAATTGTGTAAAAAATGTTACAGTTTAAAAACAGCTAATTCTATTCCTTATTATTATGAGCCTAAAAGTTTTCACCTGGTGCAGACGCAGACTACATATAAATATCCCTATCATTATAATATCGTATTTACTATACTTTTTTATCTCGATCGATGATGATATCTTGATTATGATTTCCCTTCTCATTCTGATTGAAATTCAAGCACCAGCGTTCTCTCATTCTGATTATTGATTATTCACACTCTTGCGAGTCCTTTGTCAATCTCACAAATTAAATTCTCATCACATAATCACAATTCTGAGCATTCTTCAACCGTCCCTTTTCATAACAACACTATAATAGATAATACCTAATGCTGAATTTCAAGTGCTGGATCAAAGTGTGATGATAATATAGAAGTTTTCATATACGTGTTCTTATGAGGGACTTTTTTTTAGCCGGAAGTACATTCTAAAAGTCCTAGATATATTTTACTCACATTCCTTTGTTGAACTTGAACTTATAGCAATAATCATCTTGATTGAGTATATATACGGTTCCCTTCCTATTCCTACAGCTATCGACCAAAAATATCCTTAAAAAATTGAACGAAAAGAAGTCATGGTCCATATCATTACAATAAATTAGATGCTAACTTATATCTGTACATAAAAACGTAATAGTCCATTATTTTCCTTGTCTACAGTTCTTAAAAACACCTAAACCCATAGCTAGCTATACGTTATAAATAGCCTAAAGCGATATCTTTCTTTTTTATAAAAGGAAGATGATGATGTTGATGATACCCCATTTATTTTCTCATATAGGTTTGATAGTAAAAAAAGGAAAAGCAGACAAGTCAACTTTTTCTTTTCCTCCACCCTCCTCCCAGAAAAAAAAATTGTTTCAAGAAGATTAGCCTCATTTTGGAACGGCAGAGAAGTGGAGAAGACTCATCATCCAGGTTTAGGCCCTTTTGAAGTAGTTACAGAGCCGATAGATAGTCCGATGATGGCTAAACATGCTAGGATCACTGGTGCGAGACAAATACATCTGGAACACACGCTTTCACAACTCACCAAGTTCTAGATATACATGAGTAAAGATAGAGAAAGTTAAAAAAAATTGTTAGTTACATACAAATGGTGAAACAAGATGGGAAAAAATATATATCCATTTTCATTGTTCTGAAGGAAAAAAAAACTTTCCAAGATTGTTTTCTTTTTACAAAGAAAAAAACTTACAAGGGTTATCGCACAACCAATGAACAACGCTTTGTTGGCTGAGCTCACTTCTTCCATAAATGTTAGTGTGTACTTTTGGCCCTCTCCCCGTTTCCTGTGAATATTTATGATTGCCACGATAGTTCCGTCTGCTCCTTTTATCTGGAAACAAAAATGGGGCCCGAATTTGAAAAAAAAATTATTTTTATACTCATGTCCCTAGAAACGAGAAAATTCTACCAGTTTTTTTTAGAGTTTTTTTTTCTTCCTTCAATTCAAACAATGGGCTTCATTCCCAGTCATAGTATCTTAATTTTAAGAGGAATTCATTCATCTGGGAACCCTTGAAAAAAAGGGCTGGTTGGGAAAAAAAGTCGCAGAAAAGAGAGTGAAAAAAGTTTACATATTTTCCCATTATGTTTAATTCCTATTTTCCATTCAAGTTTAGGTTTTTATTCAAAAGTTGATGTTTTATGTGACATTAGTCCTTCCCCTTTCTCTGCAGAGAAGAAAGGGTGTAGGAGTGGTAAATAGCAATTGAAACAGTTGTTAAAAGATACTTACAGAACGATAAAAGAACACTAGTCATTGTAGGGAACACTGCTATGGGGGAGTTTGAGCGAAATGTAATAAGTTTTAATGGCTAATTCTCGAAATAACTTTTAAGTAATGATTGTGATGAAGTTGAAATGGCAGCGGCTACTCTTTCATATTTTTTGCATGCTATCTGTTGTTGCTACTGTTGATAAACAGGGAAATGTCAGAGTCGATTTCGGAATATAAAAAAGCACGTGAACTCGATACTCTTGTGAATACAAAGTATAATGCTTTTTAGAATTCAATAAAAAAGAATTTTTACTCAATTTAAATTCATTTCATATTCAAAATGCAAATCAAATAAGGGAAAACTGCTCATTTATGAGGGAGTTTACGAGGAGCATTTTGTTTTTCAGTTTTTCAGACGTGCATGACAAATGCGAAAAAGTCGACCATCGCCATTATCCCCGATCATCACAATTCATCTCACGTACCGAAACATCTTGGCTACCGAGGAATTGAACAGCAAATGTTTCCCCCTCGAGGGCATTCAGTATCTTCATGGAATACTTGAGTTGTCCCGCTTCAAACAAGATTGCTCCGAACGGGTTCTCAAAGACTGGGGAAAATACGGCAAAGCATCTCTTTTCCTGTGGGGAGAAAGCAAGGAAAACACAATGATAACTCGTGTCTTGTCCCATTTTATGGACACCTTGTTTCCATAATTTTCCCTTGGAACTACAGGAAATGGTGCACTTACGTATTTCACTTGCGAATCTCAAATATGGCCTATTCTACACAACGTTTATGTCATGCCGGTCGTATATGGGACATTACAGAGATCAAAATGTAATTTTTGCATGTTACGCATGTATGACGCAAGCAGATCCTTTTCCCCCTCGCTTTGCAAATTTATCCGCTTTTCCCCATACACCTACTTACCTACATAAAAAAAGGGACAGGATTTTTATGGATTTGATGGGGCTCTTAAATATGGAGAAACATAGTGGTTTAAGGGATAGGGACGCCTGAATGGATTGTACTGCGGACTTTAAGTAGAGCCTGACTTGACACCAGCCAGCCCATAAATTTCTAATGAATGGGGAGAATAGTCATACCTAAAAGGTACTCATGAGGGCAGTGGGAATGATAAAAACGGGAAGCCAACGTGGAACTGCTAATAAATCGCATTGCAGTGACTCGCATCTCTTCTTTTCTTTTTTTTCCACTTTCTCCAAGGCCCATTAGCAATAGTGTTGGAAGAGGAATTCAAGTGGGAAATATGTTTACTTCTGAGAATCTAGCCTTTCGAGGCTAAAATGAAAGAAAATCCTATTTTCCTTAGTGCATCTGGTCGTTTTGAAATAGTTTAGTTGGGCAAAGGGAGTTCTCAGACGGGTGAAAGTGAAAGGTAACAAGCATTAAAAGAATGTTATCGCTCACCTAAGAGCCAATAGGTGTTTCAAATGTAACGACACGATGATGATGTGACCGGGAAAGAATAAGAGCTATTGAAAAGGTTCATATTTCATTAGGAACTGTTTATCGTCGCATGGTACGTTTTATGGGTGATCCTAATCTCTAAATCCAGTTAATTCACGTGTGCCTACTTTGCATTAATTTTTGTGTTTAATATTTTGTTGGCCATATGCTGCCATTATGCTAAACAGGCTAAACTCAAAACTATTCAAAACTTGAGCAAACAAAAACTTTCTCAAAATCAAAACTATCTCCTAGAATCAACAATCGAGCGGGGAACAAACTATTTACGGTTGCAATTTTGCAAGTGTCAATTAAAGTTGAAGGATGAGACTGTCAAAAATTCAAAAGTGACAGATGACTCTCCTTAAATTCCCACTCATCATCATCATCTCCAGAAAAAATTGAAAAGGAGGTTCATTCTCGGTTGTCACAAAAACTCTTGCGGGGTGTTACTTTTTCCTCTCCGAGGCGGCTTTCCTGCTGTCAATCGTTCTGGGAAAGGACGTGTCCTTACTTAACGACACCAGCATCATCATATGCCACCACCCAAGGTGCCAATCATTTTTACGGATGGCTGCTAGTTAAAAGGGATTTCCCCTTTTAAACTCCATTTAAAAAGGATTGGAATCCTCTTTTGTTTAAATTATAAAAGCCCTTTCCCTCGTGTCAAAGACACACAGACCTAAACCCGAACCAAGCAAAGAAACGGAGTAAATATTATACGAAGCATTGCGGTGCTCTCCACTCTCCCTCTTCCCCTTTCCCATTCACATCTTCTTCCCATTGTATGTATTAATGTTCCACTTTCTAATATATACAGAAAGTACTCAACAAACTTATTCACACGAGCGACCTGCCTGCATATGTTCACACGTTTTATTTTCCTCATACCAAACTTCCA
This sequence comes from Lepidocyrtus paradoxus, assembly GCA_034696885.1. NCBI lineage: Eukaryota > Metazoa > Arthropoda > Collembola > Entomobryomorpha > Entomobryidae > Lepidocyrtus > Lepidocyrtus paradoxus. The sequence continues at coordinate 81,739 of JAQGAH010000069.1, forward strand.
TATAGTACTTGGAAGCATGGCTGATAATGATGTGGGATGGTGAAATGTTGAATGTGTGCTCTTGATTCAGTCCAGGTTTTGAGTATCTCTTTGGCTCTCACAGAGAGCAATGGGGAGACAGACCTCAAACGACAAGTAGAAAATGATCTGAGATGCGTGACTATGTTCCTGGCTATCCATTTTATGAATATATTAGGAAGACAGGGAAGAAACTTGAGAAAGTTGATAATCATGAGGATGAGAAAGTTGGGGAAAGAGCGTGAACGGGGAAAAATCAAGGGAAAGAAACAAATAAATAAGATTTTTATGTGGCTTTTATCGTATGCTCATGGAAGGGAAGAGAAAGTTATATGCAGTTTCATAAGGTGAGATATATGTAGTTGGGATAGGATCTCTGCTCTAGTTGGTTGGTTGGTTGGATTGGAAATGTGCCAAACTCCTTTCTCTCCTTTCTTACCTCAGAGTCACATTCACATATGGATGGAGTAAATTTGACTTGGAAAATGCAGTCTTCATTCGAATCCTTAATGTATATGGACTTTTGTTTTGAGTCAAATGGGCAAAAAAGCGTGTCTGACGTTCCATTGAGCATAAGTTCCCCTTGTAAATTGTATATCCTGTAACCTGGAGAGCATGTTGTGTGTCCTTCAAGCAGTCCTACAAATTGAAAAAAATGAGATTCCGGTTATCAGTTCCAAGTAATATTTTGCACAAATAAATATATACACAAAATTTTTGTACAAAAGTTATTTTCATTCATTTAAAAAATTCAGTTATCACATCATTATCACATATTCTTTCATTTATTCAAAATCTGGCCATTCCTAACTTTTGGCAGTTTCAGCTTATTTCGCTAACTACCCTATAACGAGACAGTTAGGTATTAGACGGCAATTAGATTACAAATTATGTAAAGTTATCTGCATAAATAAGAGCTATAAAATTTTGGCCCTCTCCCCCAAAGACCTAACCTGCCAAAATAATAACTCAGGAACAGGAACAGCAGTAAGGAAAACGGAAAAATGAATCACTTGTGCCATTACCCATTATATTTAACATATACTATATGGTCTATCCAATTGCCTTACATATGAGTCCTAATAGTATCTGTAGTTGTTCCTTATCAACCTTCCATTTTCCATCCCAATCCGATTATTGAGAAGAAAACAACAAAAAAAAGTTTTTTAGTGCCTTTGCATGCTCTCAACAACATGTTCGATCAGAATCACTCCTACTTCTCTCCTCTGTCTGAGGTTTTCTGCTCTACTTCAGTCATCCACTCATTTCTACACTTTTACCTTACCGATGAGGAAGCCAAACCACACTAGTCTACACATATGCTCCGAGTGCTTAGCAAAATTCGAGAGTTTTATTTTATTAGAATGCTTTCCTAGAATTTCGTGCCAAAATGGCAAAACAACAATGCACGGATGTACCTACAGGGATCGTGTTTCTGCATAATATCTCTCCTTTTGTTCAATAAATTCCAACTGATTTCCCCTCTAGATATGGAATGGACAAGTAAAAGTGGAGGATTTACATGGAGCGTGATCCAGTTTCGTGATTTCGTGTAATTTTTACGGATTTACTATGCCACTAGCGAAACAAACACCTTTACTCTTTGTCCCTCCCATAATAGCATAAGCTTACAGGAGAAACTAAAGAGGGGTCGGAAGGAAGAAGCGGCAATACAAGACTATGCTACTGTGTATCAGGGGAAATCTTAATCCTTTCTTCGTGTGTGGTCTCATCTACTTTAAGTTTCCAATAGTGGGTACTAGAGAGCAATGTAAACGGTAAGTTTTTCCTAACGGAAAATCGTATGTGCGATTCTAATACGATTAAATTACTTTCCAGGGAAAACCCCCTCGTTATTGGATGTAAGTACTGAAGGCTAGGATTTTTTCCCAAAAAAAAAACCTACAAACAAGCTGGTACAAATTTATACAATATTTTTTGAGGGAAAAGCTAAACAACCTTTTAAATGCTGCCTTCTTAAGAATATATGTACATACATAAGCAGGGGAGGAAAGTTGAAATTAATTGCATTTTCTTCCACCAAAGCCGTAAACTTGCCTCTCCGGTGTTTGGGGAGGTCAGCATGGAGAAATGGATTTGATTATATTTTAATGCACTCTCCACACTTGGCCTATATCTGAGTGAACGACGTTGCTGTGCAAAACACATTTGTAAAAGTGACGTACCTGCTGTATGAATTTTGAAAGATGGTATCCTATCTAAGACTTCGAGACCAGGTAGCGGAATGCCAATCTGTGGGCTGATCATTGTCATAGGCCCAGGTCCTCTACCAAAGTTGGAAGGCATTCCAGTAGAAACTTGTGATCCGTATGATTGAATAGGCTGCTCTGTGATTACCTCGCCCATCGGGACGGATGTGAACGAGGTGTGCTCCTCCGGTCGATACAGTTTTCCATAGTTCCCTTGCTGGCGCTCAAATTCCTGCAAAACTTTAGCGAAACGAGAACCGGGATTCTTCAAAACTTTTAGGCAATCACAAAAGCAAATACGGATAACTTTTCCCTAAATTACACTTACTTTTTATGGTCGACACATTAATATTATTTTTCTTATAATAGCTGTTGGGAGAGAACTGAGGAGAAATTTGACTTTACCTGCAGCGTTCCGGGGTCCGTGTGCGTAGTAGGGGTCCGTCATCTCAATATTGTTCTGCATTTTTCCCAAGTAGTCCCAAGTCTCCTCGGACTTTTTTATTTACTTTACAAGTCTAACTTTCACCACAAAGTTTCCTTTACCCGTCAATGACCAAGCAAAGTTTCACATGACAGCAAACTATCTGCTACCAGCACCAGCATACTAGGAAAGTAACTGATTGTGGTCATTAGGACATGATAATGTTGATAAATCACTGGATTGTTGTGACGCATCATGAGCAGTTCCTTCATGACCAATCCCATTTGACATTCACATCAAGATACATTATACGCACTAGTTGAGGTAATCAAATTATAACAAGTTATACAACTGCTAATCCAAATTTGCAATAAAAAATAATCCTAAATTAACAATTGACCAATGACAATATATACTAGTGACTAGATCTGAATAATCTAAAATATCCAGTACCCAGTTCTATTGGATTATAAGGCTTCTTACTTTGAGTTTCTCCATATTTTTGATTGCATGTCTTTCTCCATAAATGATTTACACACAGTTTCAAGGAAATCGCCTTTCCCAACTTTCACTCAGATACACATGATGGGCCAATACTTTCACTTCATAAAGATAAGCTAAAATAGCACTAAAAACATGGAACGTCCACGCAGAGCAATGACTTTCACTTTAATCTTTCATGATGTAAACACACAAAGCATACATATCCATATGTACCTATACATAAGAGATAGATAATCTTAATGACCATTAGCTCCCCTCGTCACCTTTCTCCCTTTCAGCTGAGAGTTGGATAGCGTGAATAAAGTGCACATAGTTTTACCACACAACCCTTTAAGTAAGGCTACGATTCAATCCCCACAGCACTATAGCTATATGTAGCATTAGGATTACTTTATTCTCTCCACTTATATTTACGATGAGCAGCTTTCGCCTTCATTCAAGAGACTGGTGTAACAACTCGGCCTCAGTCCCAGTCCATCAGTCAGTATCAGTATGTGGGTCTTGTTTTTTACTACTTCATCATATCACACACACACTCTCTAATATTATTAGCACCCGGTTCATCCAGATTTAATATTAAGCAATATCCCCATCCACGAAACTTATGAGGACTGCAACACCTTGTTGATGGCTGTGCTAACGGTCTAACTCAAGGTAGCAAGGAACATCCTCCCTGACATTTCCTTTTAGGAGAAAGTTGGAAATTTACTTTCATTGGCAATCACTCACACTCTCACTCCCTCCACCCTTTCACAGCCAATCTTATATTTTTTTAAAGACAAGTTGACTTGTTGGAAACTTCTTAAGGAAATAAATGAAAAATCCAAAACCAGTAATCTATCTTGTTGTCAGCGTCATCCTCATCAGTCCTCGTTGTGAAAGCACTGGACCAAAACGGTTCTAGCGCCAGGAGCTGGAAGATGACGATGAAACTACAGACGACAACTCCTTTCCCTCTAATACCATCCTACTCTTTCAGAAGGAGCAAACTTAGTGAACGGCCACTCTCTTTGCTGGTACAAGAAAAAACAGAAATTTCAAATAGGTACGAGCGCTAGGAGAAAGTGACTGCACGTTTGTATCTCAAGTAGTAAAACTTGGGCATGTAGCCCTACTCGTGTAGTATTTTTGTGTTGTTGCTACAACTCCTCCTGAGTACATACATAAGCACAGACACGGTTTAGCCACTATCCACTCTCTCTCTCTTCTCTAGCTTGTTGTTTCTGAGAGGAAATATAGTAAACTTGTGATTCCAGCCTATCCTTTTAATGTCATAATGGAGACGGGTTGTTTTGGTTGAGAAATGGAATGAGTGGAAAACTTATAAAAAAGGATTACATTTTTCAGTCTCTCCTTGTCTTTAATGTCGGGAACAGAATCCCATATCAGCTTTCACTTAAGTTCAGATTCATGTTCGTATTCCGTCCTGCATGAAAGGTACAGTAAGAAGGGGTGAAAACAGCCGGTATTAGAATGCGGAAGTTCGTCAGCTTTCGGGAGCCTCTTGTCAGTCCGATAACCTATCCGCAGAATAGTATGTATAGGTATGGATGGGACCGTGGGGAAGGAGCGATTCATAAAGGTTGGGTAGTTCTAATGATGAGAGTACTATTCCGCGTGTGTGTTGTGGTATGATGTATTTACTTTCTGTATGTACATATGATATAAGTACTTTCACTGGCTTGCTCCCTATCCTCCTTTCACTTTGTCTGAGAAGCGGAAAGATAGTTGGGAGAAAGCGGCTCAGGAATAACGATCGATCGAACCTTTTTTCTGTCTCTTCAGAAGAATGTGGAAATGAAAGTTAGTGAGCTAGTGTGCTGGTAATACCATCACCATAATCATCATCCCGGCCGTAGTTTCATGGAATAAATTTCATGAAGGAAGGCGTATGAACTTCCACATTCCTCTCTTATTGTCAGTCATGTATGCATTGTTGTCAGCTGGAGTAACGTAAGAACGAGTTCCTTAAAATGAATTGGGTTACATAGTTTCTCATTCTGCAAGTTAAGAATTTTGGGGAAACTGTTTCCTTCTTTTACTTACGTTCTTCTTCCCACATTCCAATCCCGCATTATATTCCCACATCACTGATATTGCATATACGAGGCTGTATTTTATTGGGATAAAAATCATCAGATCAGGCTGGGATAGATGGATGAAGGTGATGAAAAGAAGAAAATGAACGAGATTTCGTTACACATCTTCAACCAAGTCAAGTCAAAAGGAAGACAGGAAAAGTACGGCTAGATATGGTTGTGAAAGTAAATATCTTTTAACATTATTTTTCATTTCTATTTTTAGTAAAGATATGAATATATAAATATGTATGTATGCATCACAGATTTTTAGTTTAGAATCAGATCTACTAACACATCATATTATTACCATCATGCCCTGAAAGATGTTAGATTTGAGCAAAAGGAGAGAGCAAAAATAAGATAAAAAAAGTTCAATGAAATGTAATGAACCGTAAATATAATAATGCTGGGAGGATACAGGAGCGACTTCAAACTGGAAATAACAACTTTACGAATTCATACATATTTTTTAAAAAATGAGCAAGAAGGAGACGAGAACAATTTCTATACACTATGCACAGACTACTATATATACCTTCATGGATTATACCTTAAATTTTCATGCAAGGGAGGTCCGCGCTTCAACTGATTTTATAGATTTGCCATTGCTCTGTGAAGCTAGCATAAAGTATATGATAACGTATTCGGGAAGGTGAAGCGGAATAACAATTTTACTCCACCTCACATCTCATTTCAGGATCGGAGACGGACAAGTGAAGTAACAAGGGCAGGAGAAGGAAGTTTGATCCAATGGGGAAAGCAATGGGATGTTTTTTTTGTGCAGAGGAAATGAAATATTTAGTTCACACCTACTCAACAACATTTAAAAATCTCTACTTGTCTGGTTCATCTCTTTCACTCCACGTTCCTTTCATCTTGAGTGATACATAATATCAAGTTGGATATATGGCGCTCTTATTTTTTATATAGGGACAAACTCACAAACTGTTTTTGAATACATAAAATGTTTCCTTTGCCGACTTTTCACACTAAAACTAATTCACCTATCTCCGCCTCTCCCCTACCCACGCACATACGGAAAGAGTCCACTTCTGCCCGTTGCTGTCTGGTCATGCCAATCGTTTTGTAACCTCTCCTTCCCCTCTCCACACAATAAAGAGCAACATTTTTGCATAATAAAAGCAGGAAATATCCTCTTTCAAAAGAGGGGAATGAAAAAACAACGACGAGGAAATAAGGGAAAACTGCGAATTCATTTCGACAATGATGGTTATTGCAGTGCCAACAAGGCTGTCGTTAGACACATTTCAGCAGAGTGAAGTGGGCGTTGTTGCTTATGAAATTCGTAATCGGGAAATGTTTTTAATTCACTCTAATTCCGGATTCCAGCACTCCGTTAAGCAACCCCGCTCAAAAAAAAGTGGCGTGCGGGCTCTGTGGAGAAAGAAAAGCTTTTCTTTATTCACTCCATCCCATTATTTTATTGTAGATGTGACTAGACTTAAATAACATAATTGGGTACTCCATGCCAAGAAAAAGAGTCGACTCAAAATGGTCCTCTCCTATCATTTTCTTACCTCAGTTTAGAGCTGCCCATAAACAGCAACTGCCGCAGCGAGATGAAAAACCAAGGTTATTATTTTAAATGGGCGTACCTTCGTAATACAGGATGGAGTTGCTATTTGACTTTGAGAATGAGAAACGACTAGCGGCTTCATAGGAAACTGTAAATCTGACAATGAGAAAGAGCACATGCCAGGCTAAAGCCATATGAGTACCTATAAACAAAACACTTTCCATTTTTCTACTTTCTCCTCGTATCCACGATGAATAAATGAAATGGAGAACGATAAAGTGGGGACCGTCGCAAGGAGACGTGGCTTAAAAATAAAAGTGAACTTTTCCAACTCCTTTGTAGGGGAATTGTCACAGCCAAACTACTGAATAATAATCTCCAGGAGGAAATTTTTTTTTTCAATCTAATATTTTTACGGGTGTATGTGGCCCAAAACCAAGAATAAGAGTCATGGAAAGATGGAGGAAACATCAGAGTTCACTTTTTCAACATATCTGCAGCCCATTGATACACACATGTCAGGGACGATTTCTTTTGTATTATATTTCCTCTGATTTTTACAGTTCACTGAATGCGTTTATCGTTTCTCGTTACAAAAGACACACAAATAGTTTCGAAGGGAGAAATTGAAAAGGGAAAAGGGGCATAAAAAAGGGAAGAAATATTCATTCACTTCCAATCTCATCTCCTCTCTCCCGCACACGGCCCATGTTCCATCAGCCTGTTTTTGAATTTTTCTCTCGACAAATATGATTTACTTTATGTGGGAGCCGCCGATCTCACAAGTTCATACAACCCTTTTCAATGAGACAAGAAGGATCCCTTTTCTTTTCGCTGAAGGACCCATTCCCATAGTTACTCTTCCCCTTCTAAAGCCTCTGACTTTATCCACTTTCTCCTCTATCGAAACATGGATTGTGAGTTGCGTGCAGAGGCAAAGAGCACGAGCTACTATTTGACTCTTTTTTTTTCTCTCCTCTTAGGGAAAACGAATAAGCAGAACACTAAACACACACACAAAGAGACATAAAGTTCTAGTAATTTTTTTATTATTGCTTTGGCTCGATAATGATGACGCTGACGAGGAAAAAGAGGAAACAGAATATTTTTTCTATCCCTTTTCATAACCTTTTCATCCCTTCCTCCTCTTCTTCTGTCAGGACTTTTTTTTTGCTTTTATTGCTATTGCTATTTTCTCTATCTAGTATTTTTTTGCCAGTTGATAAAAAAAATTGTTGAAAACTATGGAATGGGCGAGAGTACTTCCCTTCCGCCATTACTTTTACGCAGAGGATGAGATTGAAAGGAAAGAACGAAGGGAATGGGAGGAAGTGTGTGGAAAGGTTATTGAAAGAGTGTGTATTGAAACATCAGTTGAGTGGAGCACTTTTGTGTGATCTAGATGTTCTGAATTGGAACGACCAAAAAATATGGTATATGAAGGAACAGCATGGGATGTGGGAGTACAGGAAAAGTGCACTTGGGCTACATGTCATTATCATTCTCTTCCATACTCCGTATCTCAATGCATATAATAAATACTTGTCGGCAATATTTTTTTGAAAATCTATAATAAAATAAAAATAATGCGAGTTTTCCCTCCTGACATTATTCTTCTCTGGGCTTTTGTGACGTTTCTTCTGAAACAAATCCATTTTCCATGACCAGACAGCCATACTGCGCGCTCCATACTTGTTTTCCTCCAACTGACTTATTACTTTCCCTGGGGATAGATAAAAATTCCGAAGCTAATACGCTACCAGAGGCCAATCCCATATCCAGTTTCATTTCCAGTTTAAATAAAATTGACTGATATAGGGCAGGGGAAGAATGGTGCTGAAAAGGAATGCTAATTCTTGTCCCCACCGTCGCTATTTTTATTGCAGAAGAGGAGTGTGGAAGGATTTCCTCTCCTATTTACTTTGGAGCAAAGTTATACCATTTGGAAGGAAAATAAAAATGTCATCAGCTTGTTTACAAGGGATAGATTGATATTGATGATGACTCACTAGAGATGGGATGAGTAGTTTTTGGAAAAAGCCAGTTTCCTTTTTTTTTTCCTTTGTAAATGTGTACGTACCTCTCTATATCTCCATTCCCGGAAACTTGTTATCTCTCACAACACTCTAAAATTATATATACAGATATATATCCATATAAGTTTTTGATTATGATAAACTAACAAGGATGAAAAAAAAATGTTTTCGGCCTATTTTCATGTTGGGATTGGCAGTGTCATCATTCTTCAGAGTGAGAAGAGGGATGCTGGTGTCGAACATTTGGAGCAGAGGATTTTTATGAGAGCCTAAAAATTCTAAGTTGGGTTGAGAAGGGGAACGTCTGTTGGTGACTATGGGAAGAAGAAATGGAACCAATTACATTCACTTCATCTTCATATCTGGGCTCTCCCTAGTATGCCATGCCTACTACTATGTAAACGAAGAAGTGTTGGAGTTGGAAGTGTTAGGAAAAACCCTTTGGGCTTTTCTCTCTCCCGCTCTCACTAAAAATTACATGTAAGAGAGGACGTTAACACAAGTAAAACTTGTTCAAGTTTGAAGAGCGAGAGAGAGAGAATTTCCTAGCCTCGTTTTGATGTCTGGTCCAAGGGAAATGATGGAAGCAGCTTCAAAATCATCATTGCAAACAAGGATGGATAAAGCCATAATAATAGGTTACGCTTGTGGAGAGACTCAACTTTCACTTTCTGCTCCGTCTCCAGCTCCCACTTCCCATTGCCATATTGCATGCATGTCGTAATTTCTTTTTTTTGGTGGATCATCTAACATTCCGCACGCCATTCAACCACACACCAGTCTACATAAAAAAGTGTGCATTTTATGCATGGAACGACCAAGTGCACTCATATATTTACGTTTTCTACATAAATCGGGCCGAGTCCCTTCACACTCGCCGTTCTGCTCTTGTCCTTTTCTAATATTCTTGCTCTAACCCGAAGGGAAATGTAAGGAAACCAAGAAATTCTAACTTTGCATACTCATTTCTCTATTTTAGCACTTTTCTTATCCTTACATACATGAAACTAGCAAAACTCATTTTTTTTGGATCTTTGTAAAATGAAAAAATGTTAATTCAAAATAAGACATTGCACGCAGAACACATGTCACCATACATGATCTATTCTATTATGTATGGAAGAGCCGTACGAAATAACTGGGTCTAGTAAAAAAAAACGATTTTGGTAATGCCATAACAAGTGACCGTCAAGCACATCCTACTCAACTCTGTAGACCTCAAACAGGATAAAAGTACGATGTAGTTCGGATTATCCATATTTCTCAATTAAATCTGTATCAGACAGATACATATACGTAAAGGTAGGTCTTCTCATCACAAGAAATACTAGAGGGATTACGGGGTCTTTGGGTTCCAATGACAATATTATTTACTACCATGAAATATGTGTGGCATTTACCATTCCATAACCAAACAACGGTTAGCAAACAATACCGCATCCTTTCCCCAAATATACATTTTCCCCTCACGTCAAATATGTAGATGTAGTTTATCAAAGCATGAATACATAATGCACCTCGAAGTTCAAGATGGGAGACAACCCAATCTCCCTTTTCCTTCCGCAAGGCTTTGCTGTGGAAAGGAAGGAGTTTCAAAAATCAATTTGGATAAAACGGTTTTCTTACAAATCCTTTGGCAAACTTTACCAGACCATTTTGATTGTTTACAAAACAATCCCTTCCCGGTCTTCCCGTACACTGTCAATATTATCATCATCTTCATCATAATCTCCTCTTCCTATTGTTTCCCCATCAAATACACAAAAAGGGACCACGGAGTGGAAGGGGACCACACACAGTATCCTCCATCTCCTTTCCACCCATCCACCCGCGGTACTTACTGTCACAGCGAAGTACCCATCATCATGGACAAGCCTATCTCAAATCTAAGGTGGAATGAAAAGGATGAGCTAGAGATGGGTCGACTTAAGCCCATTCCTATTTCTCCCTCAGAAAGAAATGAAGGGAAGATGGGAAAGTTTGATAAGAAAGGGAAGTGGAGCACAAAAGCATTATTATTGCACGTGGGCGAATGTTTTTTCCTCTCTCTGCAGAACAGAGGCTCCATATCCATGGCCAGATGAGAGTTTTAGCCCTATACCTTTCCCCCCTTTTCCTGCTGTCTGTCTGCCAATTCTAGTTACTGCTGCATCGTGATGATGATGAGGATGACTACGAAACTGTGGTATTACTCCAACTTGTACTCGCATACGGCTTTATCCTGAGGTATAGTTGTGGCCCACTCATGTACTCCCTTATACCATGCACTTAGAGAAACACTCCTCCAAGAAAATATAAATTCCACAAAAAAAGTCCCTCTTATTTCAACTCCAGCCTACTCTTCTCCTCAATATATTTCTTATTGTGAGGAAATCTTCAAGGTTTATTTACACTTGGGAGGAAACATCCATCCACCTCAGTCCATGTCTTCTTTCTGAAGTGTACATTTTGAGAAGGGAAAAGAGTAGCAGGGAAACAAACAAATCATCCCATCTAGATATGTGCATCCCAAAGAAATCTCCCTTCATTCCATGAGAAAACCAGCCAGGTGAATACTTTAGTTGCTTACTCACCTAAAGGAATAGAGTTGGATGGATGGGTGGAAAGTTAATGCAATTTGATGGAATGATGCAGGTACTTTTCACTAAAGATAAGCAACATAATACCGTAGCCTATTTTGTGGTTTTTATTTTCTCTTCTTCCAAATATCCTTCATCTTTACTTTATGTGGACTCTAGTAAAGACGAGGAGAGGATGATGAGGATATTGCGTTGCTCAACTGATAAAATGAGATACTTTTCAACAAACAGGTTTCGTGCGGCAACAATAAGTTGTACTATTCCTCTTCTAAACTGAAATCCCCCAACATTCGAGAAAATATATGTACTTGCACCTTCCAACTCCATTAGTTTCCTTACAGCATCAGAGTTAAAACTTTTGCTCTTTTTTATCTCCAAAAAATTGAACCGGGTGGGTGTAAAATGGAAAGGGGAAAAATAATGAAGATTTGACTCAAGATGAAGAAGAATGTGGAAAATATGTACAAGCATCCTTTTAATTCTCTTGTAAAATTGTTTTCTCGGAAAGAGCACTGGTTGGGAAAGCAGACACGCAGAGAAAGTTGTACATGCAGTTGTGCCTCTTTTTTACTTCCAAATCTGAAAGTTGTGGAATGAAAAGAATTTAATACGCAAGCAGAGGACGCAAAGATAGGATTTTAAGTGCTTCCATTGAAAAAGCATGGCTGGGTTGTCTTGTCATCCATTCCTTGTATGTTGTGTATATAAGGGTACATTGGCTCCAAGCCCCCACCGTAACTTTGAACACCCTACCAAATGTATTCATCATTTCTCTTGTTCCCAGACATGAAATGAGGTTGAGGTAATACCTGAATTTCCCCTAGTCAATGGAGTATTATGTAAGATTATGTAGATTTTCCTTGCCAATTCGTTCTGCACTGCAAAAGGACTCGCGTTTTGTCTAAGGTAGATGGAAGTAAATTGCAGTCTAATCTGAGGCTTATCGATGCGTAAACTGACGATAGGTGGAACAATTTTTTATTCCTTTACTATAATGCCTACACTAATTAAACCTTCTGCTGAAAGTTACAGACTGAGAAAAAGGGTCAAATGCTATATCACAAACCTTACCTACCATGTTTTTTCTGAAACAAACCTCGCTCCAATAAAATCCTCCCAATTTTACTAAAAAAATGAAAAATAAGCCCCATGTTATTTTATAATACTATATTATTATACTATACTACTGAATTTCTGAATTTACTTGTTTGATGAGGTTATGGGCGAAACAATTATTCCTGAAAGTTAGAAATTAACTCAGTCTACAAGTTAACAACAAGCTCGTTTACCCATTTTTAAAAAATACAGAGGCATTACAGAAAACATTATGAAAATAAGCCACCCATAATAAATAGGGGCTAGATCACAAACGAAAAGCGAAGTGCAATAACGCTCATTTTAATGAGAGTCGTACGTAATACGTACTCACTCAGATTTTCAACTAACGTAAAATCGGAGTTGGATTAATTTTAATGGCCATGGAACTCATCATCCATCACTATTTTCAATGCAACAATAATATTTTGACTGATTACTGATTCTCTAATTACTTAAATTAACAATTAAGGTGACTTTTTTCTACTTTTTGATAGTCAAAACTAACAAACACAAATGAGATTGAGCGACTTCTCCAGCTTACACTGGGCTTAAAAAAAGGAAAGTTGGAGCACACAGAAAAATAAAATGTGTAAACCATCTACTACTACTTTCACTGTGACCGAAAAATTCTGATATACGCTCCCCTTCTTTTAGAGGAAATACTGCTTAAATTCATTATGTCAACCCGCCGTGACTAAAAAATGTGCTCATGTCATAGTTTCCTTCCCGTCTTTTTATTTTTAACTTGTGTGTTCTGAGAAAATCCGGAGTATGTAAAATTGCAAAATATTTGCTTTGCTCTCTTAATCATATTATTATTTGCTATACAAATTAATTAATTTTTAACGTAATTTGTAATGTAAATTATAATGTAATTAATTTTATACAAAAGTTACGATGAAGCTCTCACACAGCAGTGTAATCAATTACCCAATATAGTGTTTTAGTTCAATGAATGTGTAATCAGGTAAATTGAGTTTCAAAGAGGATGAAACGTATGCAAACTTTCTTTCTCGGGGCAAATTTAAAAAATGAGGACGAAGGTGGTGTTATTTTCCCAAAGGATTAGAACTAGCTACATACACGAAACAATTTTACTTCCATGAGACCAAACTGGAAGTGCAAATTTGGCTGTGAGGATATTTGGGAACGACCTCCGGTAATTTCCTTCATTTCTATTGCTCGACCCAATTCGAGTAATTTTCTGACCTCATTAGGCTCAACTTTATTGAAAGGAATAAGCCCTTCCCAGAACATTTTTTTCCCTTCTTCAATCTTGTGAGAGCCTTTTCTGATGAGAAAAGAAGAAATCGGGGGAATTGGTGTAAGCCTTTTCCCTTCTTGTTTAGCCCAAACGTGTTTCCTTCTTTTGTAAAATGGATCACGATTTTGTCTGAAGGACTCTTCTTTTGCTACTATAGTCGGAGAACGAGATGGTGATAGAATTGGACTTTATTGAAGCTACATTTACCCTATTGTGACCAAGGAAGTCGCAGATGCTAGCAATCTAATTTTCCTATGTCATTATGGAAAATTGTATTTATAAAATAGATATTTGTTATGTGTCGCACTAAATAGGGATCTTTATATCAACTCGCTCGATCCCGATCCTTCCCAGCAAGTACCAGACACCAGATGGAAACTTCAAGCCGTACACTTCGGAGTGATTTAGCTTTGAACAAATTCTACAATTTTGTGTAACGAAACCAGCACATATGAATTATTGCATAAGTACCAATAATTACTGTAATTTATATCAAGACCAAAAGAATGATTAATAATTCCTGAACGTGATTGATATTACAATTGGATTCTCTTCGAAAAATTATTGCTCTGGATTATTCCAACTATTTTAATCATAAAAAGTCCAATATCTCTCTGCTCAAAGCTGAACTCTATTTCCGCCTATACATAACATTAACTTTGGTCTATAAATCTGATTACATATAACATATATGCCATACAATACAGTTATAATATATACGTGTCATCCTATGACATATATGACTTTAGGATAACACACTATGTCATTATAGCGTGCTTCCGCCTCTCCAGCCTACCCCGAATTCAATCTGAACATCTGAACGTAGACGCAGGAAAAGATATAGGAACTTAGTGAATGATTATCTGAAATTCAGTCATCCATTTAATGGTTAAACGCAGTGGCACGCTCAACTGATATCTTTCACTGTATCATCCTGTCGCGGTATTTTCCGGTGGACGCCTCTTTTACCGGACTTAGCCCCGAGCAAACGGATAATTTGTGGTTAATAAATGTTTAAAGGAAATGCTGACTATTTTCTTTTAGGTGTGGCATAATTTGAAAGGAATTAATAATATTGAATGAGAATCGAATAAACAATGGCCAGAAAATTAAAAGGATACTTTACACAATTGAATTTAGGGGTTTTACTTATTTGAAGTAATTAATACCTGTTTCCCATTTATTGAATTAATATAAACTACCAAATCACTCTAGGGTAGACATAAATTACTAATTGCTTTAATCTTAAATGATTTCATTTACAACGAAATTTCTCAATTTTAACGTATTTTTCTACTTTTGCATGATTGGCCAATATGCTATACCATACTACTGACGAATCTAATCTTTACTTAATTAATTATTTATAATTTTGAATACAATCAAAATCCCTGTCGTTGCACCATAATCTGAGCAGGACTGGTATGGCTGCTAGAAATGGGTGTTGGGTGGAAAGACAATGGATCTATACT